>QANY01009783.1:647636-762694 GCA_003255025.1 Datisca glomerata
GATCCTCTTTCTCCAAGGAAGAAGCGAAACATAATCAACTTGAATTCGTACAGCTATTCGAAATCTTAGTGAAAGACTGGATTTTTTATCTCATGTTTGCTTTTCGTGAAAAAATACCAATTGAAGTGGAGGGCTTTTTCAAACAACAAGCAGCTAGGTCAACTATTCAATCAAATGATATTGAGCATGTTTCCCATCTCTTCTCAAGAAACAAGTGGGCTATTTCTTTGCAAAATTGTGCTCAATTTCATATGTGGTAATTCCGCCAAGATCTCTTCTTTAGTTGGGGGAAGAACCCGCACAAATCGGATTTTTTGAGGAACATATCGAAAGAGAATTGGATTTGGTTAGACAATGTGTGGTTGGTAAACAAGGATCGGTTTTTTAGCAAGGTACGGAATGTATTGTCAAATATTCAATATGATTCCATAAGATCTAGTTTCATTCAAGTAACGGATTCTAGCCAATTGAAAGGATCTTCTGATCAATCCAGAGATCATTTCGATTCCATTAGTAATGAGGATTCGGAATATCACACATTGATCAATCAAAGAGAGATTCAACAACTAAAAGAAAGATTGATTCTTTGGGATCCTTCATTTCTTCAAACGGAACGAACATAGATAGAATCAGACCGATTCCCTCTTTTCTGGATATTCCTCAATGTCCCGGCTATTCACGGAATGTGAGAAGCATATGAATAATCATCTGCTTCCGGAAGAAATCGAAGAATTTCTTGAGAATCCTACAAGATCCATTCGTTCTTTTTTCTCTGACAGATGGTCAGAACTTCATCTGGGTTCGAATCCTATTGAGAGGTCCACTAGAGATCAGAAATTGTTGAAGAAAGAATAAGATGTTTCTTTTTTCCCTTCCAGGCGATCGAAAAATAAAGAAATAGTTAATATATTCATGATAATTACGTATTTACAAAAGACCATCTCAATTCATCATATTTTATCATATCCGAGATGTGATATGGTTCCGAAGGATGTACTGGATATGGACAATTCCAATAAGATTTCATTCTTGAACAAAAATCCATTTTTTGATTTATTTCATCTATTCCATGACCAGAACAGGAGGGGATACACGTTACACCACGATTTTGAATCAGAAGAGAGATTTCAAGAAATGGCAGATCTATTCACTCTATCAATAATCGAGCCAGATCTGGTGTATCATAAGGGATTTTCCTTTTCTATTGATTTCTACGGATTGGATCAAAAACCATTCTTGAATGAGGTATTCAACTCCATGGATGAATCGAAAAAGAAATATTTACTGGTTCTACCTCCTATTTATTATGAAGAGAATGAATCTTTTTATCGAAGGATCAGAAAAAAATGGGTCCGGACCTCCTGCGGGAATGATTTGGAAGATCCAAAATAAAAAAAGTGGTATTTGCTAGCAACAACATAATGGAGGCAGTCAATCAATATAGATTGATTCGAAATCTGATTCAAATCCAATATAACACCTATGGGTACATAAGAAATGTATTGAATCGATTCTTTTTAATGAATAGATCCGATCATAACTTCGAATATGAAATTCAAAGGGATCAAATAGGAAATGATACTCTGAATCATAGAACTATAATGAAATATACGATCAACCAACATTTATCCAATTTGAAAAAGGGTCAGAAGAAATGGTTCGATCCTCTTATTTTGATTTCTCGAACCGATAGATCCATGAATCGGGATCCTAATGCATATAGATACAAATGGTCCAATGGGAGCAAGAATTTCCAGGAACATTTGGAACATTTCATTTCTGAGTAGAAGAGCCATTTTCATTTTCAAGTAGTCTTCGATCGATTACGTATTAATCAATATTCGATTGATTGGTCTGAGGTTATCGACAAAAAAGATTTGTCTAAGTCACTTCATTTTTTTTGTCCAAGTTACTTCTTTTTTGTCCAAGTTTCTTCTCATTTTGTCTAACTCACTTCCTTTTTTCTTTGTGAGTTTCTGGAATATCCCCATTCATAGGTCCGAGATCCACATCTATGAATTGAAGGTCTGAATGATCCACTCTGCAATCAGTTGTTAGAATCAATAGATCTTCAAATCGTTCATTTGAAAAAATGAAAACCCTTCTTATTGAATGATCATGATACTTCCCAAAAATTTAAATTCTTGATCAATGGAGGAACAATATCACCATTTTTGTTCAATAAGATACCAAAGTGGATGATTGACTCATTCCATACTAGAAATAATCGCAGGAAATCTTTTGATAACACGAATTCCTATTTCTCAATTATATCCCACGATCAAGACAATTGGCTAAATCTCGTGAAACCATTTCATAGAAGTTCATTGATATCTTCTTTTTATAAAGCAAATCGACTTCGATTCTTGAATAATACACATCACTTCTGCTTCTATTGTAACAAAAGATTCCCTTTTTATGCGGATTATGTGAAAAATGCCCGTATCAATAATTATGATTTTACGTATGGAAATTCCTCAATATCTTGTTCATTCGCAACAAAATATTTTCTTTGTGCGGCGGTAAAAAAACATGCTTTTTTGGAGAGAGATACTATTTCACCAATCGAGTCACGGGTATCTAACATATTCATACCTAACGATTTTCCACAAAGTGGTGAAGAAAGGTATAACTTGTACAAATATTTCCATTTTCCAATTCGATCCGATCTATTCGTTCGTAGAGCTATTTACTCGATCGCAGACATTTCTGAAACACCTCTAACACAGGGACAAATAGTTAATTCAATTATTCGTTTGATAAAAAAATTATAAATCACACCACCACGCCTCTGCCGCGCGCGCCGCACATTCTAACAACTGGTATCAGAGCAGGTTTTTATGTATTTGTATATTAAATACTGCGAGGGTATTACTGCATCGTTCATTTTATATATTTTGAAATCATGTTGTAAAATTCCGATCGTGAGAAGACGAAGAATGCACGAGATGAACGAAAAAGAAAAAAAATCTAAAGAAATTCCGGCACCGGCACCAGAAATTGGATTTATGGTACTAGTGACGCCGGTAGTCCAACGGCGGCAAGTCGCCAGAAAAATCAGCATCGCCATCAAGGTCACCAGTGGTTGGACCACCGAACAGTGGTTTATGGTGGTGGCAACGGCAGTGAATAGGGGCGGCAGTAGGAGAGTCCTATCGTCGGAGGCAATTGTTGCTACTGCAAGAGAAGTTTCACAGAAACCCTAATACCGTGTTATACCATCCCTGCGATATGTCGTGAAAACCCAAATCATATCCTTATCTTTTAAATTTTAATTTTGATTTTGAAATTTTAAATTTTGAATTTTGAATTTCTATATTTGAAATTTGATTTTTAAAAGGATAATTATCAATTTTAATTTTTTTAAATTAAAATTAATTAATAGATTGAGTTTGACCCAAGTTTGAGTAGTCATCAATTTTTTTTACTATCGAATTCAATTAATTTTAAAAAGATAATCAATGGGATTATTTAATTAGGAAAATAGTTTATCCTAATTAAAAAAGTTTTGATTAAAGCTTGATGATTACAAAGATAGACATTTGGTGGAGAATGAGCTATCTGGGAAATATGTATTCTTGAAATTCTCTTTGTAATTATTTTTATTTTTCAAAGGTTGTAAGTTTGAAATACACAATTGTCATTTGGTTCATCATTCATTTATTTAAATAAATATTTATTGATTTGATTTATAACATGATCATGCATTAGTCGATCACATGCCATATATGAAACTCTAAACACTTTTATTTAATCATGCATCTCGTCAGTAAAAATATGATTGATTATGACTCTCTTAATATGTTTATATGAATTGCTTTGGAAAATTGATTGCATGTAAACTGCTAAGTTTTAACTAGTTAAACTTGATAATCACACCACTCTAAATGCCTTAATAACATTTAGGATAACCAACTTTATTAAAAGAGTTTTATTAAAGTTTGGTGAATGTAATTATTTAGTTTTTTTAAGTTCACCTAATTTTGACTTAGGCTCTTTAGAAGGTTAAATGAACTTACACAAATAAGATTGGATTAATAATTAATTTTACATTCATAAGGTATTTTAAACTAGTAATTAATTGTTTAGTTAAATAAAAACACATTAATTATAAAATAGTGAGTGTGAGAAGGTTGACATATGAATGCAACATATGGCCTCCATTAATAGTACAACACCGTGAGATACAGAGAGCCTCGAGATGACTTTGTTTTCATCCCCCTAAGGAAGGTTTTGAACTGTATCAATATTAAGGTTGAACTTTTTAAGAAGATAGGACTAAGTGATGTAGTTTAGACTTGATCAACCCTTAGGCGGCATATTCTAAATCAAGTCATGAAATCTAAAATAATGGGTTACACTCACAAAGTCACAATTAAGCTTTGAGTGAATAATCGTGACTTGGCCAAATAAGCACAACCTTATTATTAAAAGAGCAAATATGAGATATTTTAAGTTTTAATAAATAAGGACGAGAATGTCTCATAGACAGTTTAAATTAATTTGATCGACCCTAAGATGGCACATTAATTGTTAGGTTGTCTTATCGTGGATTAGTAATTGTTAAGTTTATGTGTTCGATATGTTGCATTCATGCATCGCATTTTCTTTCTGAATTTCTTGATATTTATTTCAATTATATTAAATTATATATGCTTTATTTTTCAGTTATTATTATGTCTACCATAGGAAACCCTACTATTGGTTTACTCACGCTTGAAAAACTTAATGGTGATAACTTAATAAGATGGAAGTCAAATT
This sequence comes from Datisca glomerata, assembly GCA_003255025.1. Classification (NCBI taxonomy): domain Eukaryota; kingdom Viridiplantae; phylum Streptophyta; class Magnoliopsida; order Cucurbitales; family Datiscaceae; genus Datisca; species Datisca glomerata. The sequence goes on from QANY01009783.1 coordinate 652,398, forward strand.
TAAATTTGATGTTAATATATGAGAACCACAAGTTTATTCTTACTGAGAAATGTCCTGAGAAGCCCGATGTCAATCCCCCTAAGAATGTTAGGGACAAGTTTGATTTTTTGATTCAGTCAAACAACAAAGGTAAGTGTTACATGCTTTTGAGCATGAATGATGTTATGAGAACAAAGTATGAAAGCATGGAAACTGCCTATGAGATTATTAAATATTTACATGCGATGTTTGGGCAGCAGTCTGATTGGACAGCAGTCTGATCAAAGTCGTCATGAGACTACTAGGAGCTACAATGCTACTAAGATGAAGAAATGTACTTCTATGGGTGAAAATGTTTTGAACATGATCAACATAATGCATGAGGCAGAAGTACATGGGGCTACAATTGATGAACAAACTTAATTCAGCATTATATTGGAGTCGCTCATAGCTATTTTTCTTTTCGTTCATCACCAACTATGTTATGAACAAGTTAAAATTTAACATGAACCAATTTTTGAATGAGCTGGAGACTTCTGAGTCACTCAACAAGAGTATGACCAAAAAGGGTGAGGTAAATGTTACTAAGTAATAGCCTTCTTTCAATGTTGTTAATAACAAAAAAAGGAAGAAAAACAATGGTAACAATAAAAGTAAGAACAAAAGAGGAAAGAAAGACAAAAAGTCACCCAAGGCCAAGAAATCCAAGGGAAAGTGTTTCCACTATGGAGTTGAATGTCATTGAAAGAGAAACTTTAACAAGTATCTGTTCGAGTTGAAAAAGAAAGGTAAATATGATTTACTTGTACTTAAAGCTTATTTAGTGGAATATGATTTGTCATTGTGGATATTGGATTCAAGAAACACTAAACATGTATGTTCTTCTTTGCAGATGCTTGATTCGTCAAGGGAGTTGGCTGATGGCAAGGTGATAATGAGAGTTGGCAGTGGTGTGCTCGTGTCAGCAACAACATTAGGGATAGTTTGTTTAAGCTTTGGAAATAATTTTCTTGTTTTGAACAATGTTTATTTTATTCCTGGTTTTTCAAGAAATTTGATTTCTTTACCGTTATTGCATGAACAATTATTTGATATTTCTTTTATTAATAATCAGTTTATTATTTTGAAGAATGAATTCAATATTTGTCATGCAAAAAATTCGAATGGACTGTATATGCTTAAACTGACTGAACGTGCGTTAATTCATAATTGTTTAAAGTGGCAAATCCTAAAAGTAACAAACGACAAGTTTTTCATGATGATGACACGTATCTATGGCATCTTAGGTTGGGACATCTTAATCTAGATAAATTAAGCCAGTTACCAAAGCATGATGCTTTAAGAGAACTAAAAGTTGGGACTTATCCAGTTTGTGAATCTTGTTTAGAGGGTAAAATGACCAAGAGACCTTTCTTTGGAAAGGGCCAAAGAGCCAATGAACCACTTGAGCTAGTTCATAGTGATGTATGTGGATCGATCTATGTACAAGCTAGAGGTGGATATGTGTATTTTGTCACATTTATTGACAATTACTTTAGATATGGTTATACTTACCTAATGCATAGAAAGTATGAAACTTTTGGAAAGTTTAAAGACTTCAAAGCCAAAGTGAAAATTAAATAGGTAAATCTTTGAAAACACTTTGATCAGATCGAGGTGGTAAATACTTGGATTTACAATTCAAGGATAACCTGTTGGAGTATCATTTTATCTTAACTCACAGCACCTGGAACGCCACAGCAAAATGGTGTTTCAGAAAGGAGAAGTTGAACCCTATTGGATATGGTTAGGTCGATGTTAAGCTACTCATCACTACCACTCACATTCTAGGGATATGCACTTCAAACAGATACTACATTTTGAATGTAGTACCTTCTAAGTCTGTAAGCAAGACACCTTTAGAGTTATGGAATGGCTCCAAACCTAGTTTGTGTCATTTCCGTATATGGAGGTGTCCAGCTCACGTTCTTAGACCCAAAACTGGAAAGCTAGACGACTCAAGGTATGAAATGTGTATATTTGTTGGTTATGCTCCAGAAACAAGAGGTAGGTACTTTTATAGTCACGATGATTAAAATGTGTGTATCGATAAATGCCACTTTCCTTGAACACGACTATATGGAAAATTATAAACCTCAGAGCAAAGTAACTCTCAAATAATTAGCATCCAATGGGATCAAACCACCTTCATCATTAACTGATAAATGACAAACCATATAAACCACAGTTCTTGTTTAGGAAACCTCAGTGCAACGTCATAGTTGGAGGGTTGTAAAATAACTTATCCGCTATGAACTAGAGGCACATGTGCTAGTATCTAACACTGATAAATACGATTCATTAACCTTTAAAGAGGCGATGGAAGATCCTGAAAAATGAGAAATGGCAAGAATCCATGAACCAAGAAATGGAATCGATATATTCCAATTCTGTTTGGGAACTTGTAGATCCATTTGAAGATGTGAGGCCCACTAGATGTAAATGGATATTTAAGAAGAAAAGAGGTGCAGATGGAAAAGTAGAGACTTTCGAGATATGGCTGGTAAACAAAGGTTATACACAAATGGAAGGAGTCGATTATGAAGAGACATTCTCCCGTTGGCATGCTAAAATCCATTTGCATCCTTTTATCCACATCCACTAGTTTAGACTATGAAATATGAAAAATGGATATCAAGACAGCTTTTCTGAATGGCTCTCTTGAAGAAAGCATCTATATGATGCAACTAGAAGGGTTCGTTAAAAATGGGCAAGATCAGAAAGTATGCAAATTGCTTAAATGCATTTATGGATTGAAGCAAGCATCTAGATCTTGGAATCTTACCTTCGATGAAATTATTAAATCATATGGCTTCGAGCAAAATATTGATGAAGCTTGTGTTTATAAATACATCAAAGATAATATAGTGGTTTTCTTAGTTCTTTATGTGGATGATATTCTACTCATTAGGAATGATGTAGAAACTTTATTGATAAAAGTAAAATCAAGTGTTTTAAGTGTGAAGAATATTTAGGATAAATCTTCAATGATAAACAATTTATTGATAAAAGTAAAATCAAGTGTTTTAAGTGTGACCAAAATGGTCATTCTACCAAAACAAAATTAACCAATTAAACATCTATGATAAAGAAAAATAAGAGTTGTTTAGAATTATAGAATTCATAGATTACTATGAAAGTAGTATGAAGATTTAGGAGAATCTGATTCCTCTGAATCTAACAAATTAAACTCTTCAAGTTCTGACAGTGATTCTCCTAACTTTTGTATGGAGTGCAAGAATAGTTGTTGTCATAAATTTGTTAACGTTCTAAATAAAAATGAAGAACAATAAAATCTTTTATTAGATTTAATCAGTATAATTGAAAATTCTGAATTAAAACAAGATTACCTTGGAAGAGTTAGAAAGGTAATCCGAAAGAAAAGAAAATTTTAAGTATAATAATAATATTGTTAGCCTTTCACAAACCCTTGAAAAATTCAACAAAATTATCCGGAAGGAAAAAGAAGTTACTCTTCAATTCAGAAAGAAATAAAAAAATTAACAATGAAATAAAATAATTGAAAGATTAAAACTCTAAAATAACAAAAATATTAAATCTTTTAAAATAGAAAACTTAATTAAAAAATGAATCCAATGAACTAGGAGAACCTGGTAAATCCCCAGTTCATTCCAAAAATAATTTTGCAGAACCTGTATAGGTAAGAAATCATCTGAGAAGTCATATAAGCAAGCATGACCAATCAAAAGCAGGAAGAGTGGATTGCCACCGTGGCCGAGTGAAAAAATCCATATAAACCGTTGATCCCATCATGTCCCACCTAACGGTTCAGATGTGAGTGGTTGTTATATTAAATAAACTTAATCTGATGTGATGAGCTTAAACGATGAGGAATATTCTATTGATTCCTCATGTTTAAAGGGATTTAGCTCAATCTTGTAACTAATCAAGAGCTTATAAATAGAGGTCAATTGTAAGTCGATTGATTCAATACAAACTCAAGCCATTATACAATTGTTCACGATCCCTCTCTCTCTCTCTCCCTCCCTCCCTCCCTCCCTCCCTCTCTCTTATTATTCTTATTTTTTTAGTATGAGAAAATTTTTCTTTACATTTTGGTCCTTTAATTGAGAGCCTTAGAGTTTTTACTCAAGAAGGTAACTAAAGAGGCCTCGCACTAGATCACATGCTGCACGGGAAGCAGGAAACGACCCCAACCCCACTGCTAATCCTGTGGATCAACCCGCGCAGCCAACGGGAGTGCATGACATGATTCAGACCATACTAAGCGGGGAATGGAGAGCTATAATAGTGAAGCATTGCGGAACGCGTGGCAGACTGTGCAGAGGCAGATTACCACATTGTTGTGGGAAATTACAGAAACAAGAGTGGAAGTCAGCCAGAATACTGTAGCATGGGAGCGTGAAGCTGAAGATCAGAATCGAGATCAAAAGGAGTAGACGCGGCAGCAACGAAACCAGTAGCCATCCACAACGCCCGTCACGGAAACTCTGAAGCTACTTCGTGTGATGAAGGGAAAGGAATCATCGATTAGAACTGGCCCATCCAACCAGTCAAAGAGCGGGCAGTAGAAAGTATGTTGAAGCGGTTGATGCTCAAGATGAGATAACTAGGAGCAAGAGGAGTAGCAGATCTGGAAACTTTAACTTACTCCCATTTGTGCCTAGAAATCCTATATGCTCCGATACTGAAGAAATTTGTGGCCCCCAAGTTTAAATGCTACGAAAGGAAGTTAGATTTTGTTGACCACCTACGCTGTTTCAAGCAAGTGATGGCACTTCATTAGCATGAGGATGAACTAATGTGTCGAATGTTCCCAGCCAGTCTGGACGGGAATGCGCTAAAGTGGTACAACTCTTTACCCCTTGCTCAATTGATAATTTTACTAGAATGTCTTTTGTTTTTCTAGAGCACTAGTCCACCTACCGAATGATGATGGAAGATTCAGAACACCTCATGGCGATTACGATTAAGAAAGGAGAATCATTGTGAGAGTATACTCATCGTTTCCAAGATGAAATGGCCAAGGTGGAAAACTGTGATGATCGTGTGGCTAGATTGGCATTTAGACGCAACCTAGATCTCAAGTCTCAACTATTCAAAGATATATCCAAGAATAACCCCTCACCATGGTAAAAACCTTTCGAGCACAGACGTACATAGCCCTAGAGAAAGAAAAGAAAAGCATTCAAAATTTGATTGAACAATAAAATTCAGTGCATCGCAAGGATGACAGTAGGGCGAGAATGGGAAAGCATGATTCTAAACATTCTGGAAAGAAGGATGATGAGAAGTAAGGTAACTTCAGGAACAGTTAAGAGTAGCTAGAGGAATTCACCCTGGGGATAGAATATATACCCCATTGACTATCCCAGTAAATCAAATTCTTGAAGCTATCAAGAATGAACCTTGGTTTGAAATGGCCACACCCCATTACAAAGGAGCTAGATCCAAGGGATAAAGATAAATATCGCCACTTTCATCAGAGTGTTGGTCATGAAACCTGAGATTGCTACCAACTAAAGGACTACATTGAGAAGCTCGTCTAGGAGGGACATTTGAAGGAGTATGTTCTAAGACGGGACCAACCAAGAAGGGATGAGAAGTAGCAGTGCCCTAAGGAACCATTGAGAATAGTGCACACCATCACTACCATGACAAAATCAGAAGGAACAACCAGGAAGGAAAGAAAAATATACAGCAAAAAGCCCACCCTCAAAGTAAAAAATGACCGAAAGAAAGCAGTTGGAAGTGTGTCGATTATTTTTTATGAAGAAGGAAACGAACATGATGAACACAATGACACTCTTGTGATAACCATTTAGATTGGGAACTGTTTGTTGCGGAGAGTGCTGATTGAAAGTGTTGTGAACATACTCCATCATTCAATGCTTGAGAAGCTGGCGATAGAGTCCCAGAAGCTACACGGCCCAAAACAGCCACTCATAGGGTTCAATGGAACAATAACATATTTCAAAGGAATTTTGTCACTCCCGGTACGGGCTGACCCATTTAACAACATACTGATTTTACGGTCATTGACGCACGGTCGCATTACAATGCAATCCTAGTAAGAATGTGGATTCACAAGATGAGAGCTGTTCCATCAACTTACTACTAGACATTGAAATATTCGTCGCCAAATGGGGTACGAACCATATAGTAACTAGATGCAGATGAACCGATCAACTAGATGCATTTGATTCTACAAAGAAGAACAATCTCCCTGTTCTTAAGAGCGGGGAGGAAAAAGTTGAACAATAGCAACTAGATGCGGATGAATCGAGCGAGAGCAACCCACGGTACGAAGCCAAAAGTGAAACCAAACCTATAGATCTAGGAAATGGAAAAGTAAGATAGTGGGAGCGGGACTGTCTGAAGCAGAAAAAGGAGAGCTCATCCACTTACTTAGAAAGAACGTGGATATTTTTGCTACCACTACTGCGGAAATGCCAGGTGTTCACGAGTCCATAATTTGTCATAAACTGAATGTTGATCCTTTAGTAAAAACTGTCAAATAGAAGAAGCGGTATTTCGCTCTCGAGAGGAAAAAAAGCAATAAAAGATGAAGTGGAAAAGTTGCTCAAGGATGAGTTCATCAGAGAAGTCAGTTACCCGGAGTGGATGGTAAATGTTGTAATGGTGAAGAAAAGGAAAGGAAAATGGAGAATTTGCGTGGATTTGATGGACCTAAATAAAGCATGTAGAAGGAAAATTACTCATTGCTAAGAATTGATCAGATGGTAGACACCACATTCAGACACGAGCTCTTGAGCGTCATGGATGCTTATTCCTTATGTAATTAGGTGGAAATGTTCCATTCAGATCAGGACAAACAACCTTTATTACTGATTTTAGAATATGTTGCTACACTGTAATGCCATTCGGACTGAAAAATGCAGGGGCAACATATTAAAGATTGGTTAATAAAGTCTTTGAGAAACTGATCAAGAAGACGATGGAAGTATATGTAGATGATATGCTTGTCAAAGCAGAAAGAAGGGGAGATCACATTCATAACCTGGAAGAAGCATTCTCTACCCTAAGAAGAAGCAATATGAAACTGAATCTGGAAAAGTATACTTTTGGAGTAGTAGCGGGAAAATTTCTGGGGCATCTGGTGAACAGTAGGGGAATTGAAATCAATCTAGATCAAATAAAAGCAATCATAGATGTGAAATCACAACAAACGAAAAAGGAGATCCAATGCTTAACCTGAAAGTTAGTAGCTTTAAATAGATTCTTGTCCAAGTAAACAGACAAGTGCAGACCATTCTTTGCCAAGATGAAAAAGAATTCTAGACAGTAGTGGGATGAAGAATGTAAAGATGCTTTAGTGAAAATCAAAGAGTACTTGACTTCACCGTCACTACTGTCAAAACCCTCACCAGGAGAAGAACTATCCCTTTACCTTGCAGTATCAGAAATCGTAAGAACAACACTCGTCAGAACAGAATAAGGGTGTCAAAAACCTATCTCCTTTGTGAGCAAAAGCTTCACAACAGTAGAGGCTAGATACGGGAAGATGGAGAAGCTGGTGCTCACTTTGATGGTTGCTGCAAGAAAGCTCAGACACTATTTTCAGGAGCACACCATAACTGTGGTGATAGTATTTCCAATAAAGAGTTTATTACACTCGCCTGAGATATCTGGGAGACTTGCGAATTGGGCGATAGAGCTTGGGGCATATGACATTCGGCATGCTACTCGTACCTCCATACAAGCTCAAGTCATGGCAGACTTCATTTTAGAATTTACTTACGATTACAAAAAAACATTATTTAATGATGGAGGAGACGCTTGGACTCTATTGGTCGACAGGGCGTCCAATTATCGTGGAGCCGGAGTGTTAATCCAGATTCTGTATGGAGAAACTTTCAAACAAGCTTTGTCATTTGGTTTCCAGGGGTCAAACAATGAAGCAAAATATGAAACATTGTTAATTGGGTTGCGCCTCATGATTGAGTTCAAGGTAACTAGAGTAAAAAAATTTTACGATTCAATGTTAGTTGCTAATCAAATCATAGGAAAATACAATGCAAAAGACAGCCGGATGGCAGAATACTTATAGAGTGCCAAGGAAATGCTCCAGTTGTTCAAAGACCATGAGATTATGGAAATACCTCAGATGCATTAGCCATATTGGGGTCATCAGCCCAAATTCTTTTCAAAAGAATAGTAACTGTCGAGTATTTGAGTAAATCAAGCGCAAATATGTCTGTACAAGCGAAAGTCACAACAAAAAATAATGCGGATGATTGGAGGAAGAATGTTGTTCAGTATCTACTCAATCAGAAGCTCTCAGGAGACAGAATAGAAGCTTGGAAACTCTAATAGTAGAGTGATAGGTACACGATGATCTATGGGGAGTTGTATAGAAGATCATTCTCGGGTTCATACCTCAAATGTATTTCCCCAGCAGAAGCCCAATATGTAATGACCGAAGTACATGAAGGAATCTGTGGAAATTATTCCGGTGGGAGATCTCTAGCCAACAAGTTATTAAATGAAGGGTACTACTAGCCAAAAATGCAAGAAGAAGCAAAATCCTTTGTTAAGAAGTGTGACAAATGCCAATGATACTCTCCCGCACCAAAATGGCTCCTGAAGCATTACAGACACTACTGAACCCATGGTCATTTATGCAATGAGGAATTGATGTGGTTGGCCCACTGCCAATGGCTCCTACTCAAAAAAGATTCTTACTAGTGGCGACTGACTACTTTACAAAGTGGATGGAAGCGGAAGCATTAGCAAGAGTCTGAGAAGAAGAGATAAGGCAGTTCTTATGGAAAAACATTGTGTGCAGGTATGAGATCCCTAAAGTACTTGTTTAGGATAATGGGATTCACTTCATTGGAAGACAAGTGAAAAGTTTTTGTGATGATCTCTGGATAAAGAATAGACTGTCAACTCCGTACTACCCACAGGACAACGGGAAGGTAGAAAGATCAAATAGAACGATATTGGAAAATATGAAAAAATGACTAAAAGCTGTCAAAGGGAAGTGGTTGGGAGTTACCATCAATTCTTTGGGTGTATCACATAACACCGCGAGAGTCAACCAGAGAAATGTCATTCTCTTTAACATTTAGTGTAGAAGATGTCATACCAGTGGAAATTGGATGTCCCACTGTGAGATCAGAAATGAACGAAGTTACCAACGCTGAATGGATGACCGAATGTCTGGACTTTCTGGAGGAAAAGGATGGCCAATTATAATAAAAAAGGAGGAGATATTTCCATAAAAGAGTCAGTGGACGGAAGTTCCAAGCAGGATATCTTGTGCTAAAAAGTCAGTCAAATGAAGAAAAATTGGGACCAAATTACGAAGGACTCTCCATAGTCAAAGCCGTGTAGGAAATGGATCTTATTACCTAATGATGAATGAGGGAAGTGACTTGCCCAAACCTTGGAATGTTTTATATTTACGTAAATATTATGTGTAATTATCTTTAAATATTGAAAACATTTATACTCGTGGTTTTTTCCCGTTAAGGGGTTTCCACGTAGAAACAGACCCCTAAGATCATCAAGAGCTTAAGTCCAATCAAGCTTTTATTTTTTAAAGGAAATGGAAATGGACCCCTAATCTCACCAAGAGCTTAAGTCCTTGAAAGCTTTTGCTTTCTAAAGGAAATGGAAACGAGCCTCTGAGCTCAACAATAGCTTATGTCCATGAAAGCTTCTACTTTCTAAAGGAAATGGAAATAGAACCTTGAGCTCACTGAGAGCTTAAGTCCATGAGGAATGGTGTCTACAGCACTACCCTCTAAAGGAAACCAAAAATGAAGGAAGTTTTGAAAGGAAAAGAAAAAAATAAGGAAGTCTGAAAAGGAAGAGATTCAGAAATGCAAAGGAGAAAAATCTACTAAGATTGCTAAGCAAAACACATTTTTCATTGATTATAAGGCAAAATTAGGATGAAAAGGAAAAGGAGACAAGGAAAGCAAAAAATAAAGAAGCCTAGACTACAATAACTTCAGGATCCCCTTCAGGGGCACCCTTGTCAGAAGCAGGAATAGGAATAGCAGCAAATGGTGAGACTTAAGAGGGAGCATCTTCTGTTGAAGCACCCACAGAGTCTTCAACTTCTGGAACAAGGGGTTGTTTGGGAGGACAGTTTGCAAGTGCATCCCTATAGCCCACGCTATAGACCATGAGCTCCACTTGCTCAAACAGAGCCCAATACTCAGCATCGGAAGCAGTCTCCCTCTCAATCGCCTCATATCTTACCTTTTCAGCTTCAACCCTGGCCAACTCAAATTCAGCCAAGGCTTTCTTTGTGGTTTCAAGGGCTACCACCAATCTCCACTCCTCAGCAGCAGGAACCTCAGCATCATGTCCCATCTTCTATATAGCCTTTTGAAGCTCAATCTCGCTAGCCACATATTGCTCTTTCTCAACTTGAAGACGAGCATTTTTTGAGTTAACCAACGAAAGCTCTTTCTGGAGTTGGGGCAAGGCTTGATCACGCTAAGTGTGAAAATCTTACAGAGCGTTATGATGGATGGCAGCCTGGAAAAATAGAAAAATAAACAAAGTAAGAAAATTATACAACTTCTAGGAAAAAGAGGAGAAAAAGAAAATTTTACCGTATCAAGTCATGGCTTAGTCTGCTCATGAGATTGCCGATTAGAAGCCCCCTCAAGATGTCATTATTAGAACGGGACTTATTTTCGTGGAGGATGACATGAGAAGCTACTGGATCATTCAAGAAGCAAATTGTCTTTGGGATAGGAACGTCAGAAACGCGCCTCAGCTTCCACGGAGCTGGTGGAGGAACTGCAGCATCTCTAAATCCCTTAGCAGGAGTGTTTGTAATGGCAGTAGGCACAGTAGAGGTTGAAGTATGAGCTGGAGAAGGAGTACGCTCAGAGCTCAGGGGAGCCTCGATCCTCACAACGGGCGCGGTAGGAGCAGGATTAGTAGTGATGGGAGCGGCAACGGCAAGCTCTAAACGGGACAAGCTAGAAGTGTCAATATGAGTTCTTTTCTCGACGGTACCCATAAATTTACTTCGCAATCTTTTACCCATTCTTATACCAGTTGTATCCCGACCGAATAACTCTTGATGATCTGAAGAACTGGAACTAGAGTGGTCAAAAACTGAACGAAAAGAAAGAGTGGGAATTGATGAAGAGCGTGCTAGAACCGGAACGGCAGCTAGAGTTGAATATGAGATGACGGACCCGAGGTAGAAGCGGGAGCAGAATGGTTGAGGTCAAGAAGTACTTTCTAATCCCTCTCCTGCGCTCAGAGGTGAAAGGCAGAAACAAGTTTTTTCTTAGATTCTTTGGACAAATAGGGCTTTAGATTTTCCTTGATGCAGAAGAAGAAAGAAATACGCAACAGTTAAAAATGGAGGGAATGAAGAGGTGAATAAAAAAATTAAAGGAAAGAGCTGAAGCACTGACAACATACTAAAAATTTCCCATTTCTTGAGAATTGTCTAGCGGCCATCATCGTCCCAGTTCCCACCAATTAAGAGCATATCCCTCTCCCAACCCTTATCTCCTCACGGGATCCCGGTTATTAAGCTCCCTCTCTTTTCAGATGGACGAGGGGCAAGGTAATAAATGTTGATTTAGAATTTAACTATGTAGCATTGATGGAGTTCCTCTAGCCCTAAACCAAAATGGTACTTCCTATTCAAAGCATCTACACCTAGGAGGACCCTATAAGAGCTAGGGGTAAATTGAGAAGGAGCTAAACCTACTATGTGAAAGAACTGGGAAAACAAATGATAAAATAGAAGCTTAAGGCCTAGGGCTATGACAATAGGGCTAATAGTGATTTGGTAAGGGGGTTACATGCAATGCCCATGGATTCACTCCCTCCTAACGCGCATAAAATGTCTGAAGGAAAAGATTCTCGGTAACGGGCCATAAACTATTTGAACTCCTCTGAGTTTCTTACCAAGGGTACGGGAATATTCCATTTCTCCATAATCAAAGAAAAGAAGAAGAAAGAAGGAGGACAATAATGAGAACTTACGAGATAGAAAACTGAAAGGTGAAGGAAGAAAAGGAGAAGGAAACCTTATTTAAGCAACGGATTTCAAATGAAAGTATTGAACGATTTGTTGGAATGGGGCAATCGAGGACTGAAGATAATGGAAATGTGACCTTTCGAGCTAACGGCTTGGGAGATATGAATGAAGAGATAAGAAATGAAAAGATGCAATTGTTGACAAGTAAGAAAATGACACGCGTAAGACATCCTCTGATTGGGAAGGTGAAGAGTTGCTCTAAAATGAAATGTGTAAAGCACTCTTTAAGAGGGAAGATGAAAGGTTGTCTCGAAATAGTGAATGTAAGGTATCCTCTTAGTGGGAAGATGAAGAGTTACTCTGAAATGACACATGTAAAGCACTCTCTGAGCGGGAAGATGAAAGGTTGTCCTAGAATAGCACATGTAAGGTATCCTCTGAGCGGGAAGATGAAAAGTCGCTCTAAAATGACACGCGTAAGGCATCCTCTAAGTGGGAAGATGAAGAGTTGCTCTGAAATGACACGTATAAAACATTCTCTGAGCAGGAAAATAAAACGACAAAGAATACAGGAGAGACAACCATAAATGTTGCATAAAAGAAGACGTAGAGTATTGATGTACAATGATGGCAGAAAATTTAAATATTGCAAGTTAATTTCACCTTGTGATATTAAATGCAATAGGGGTAAATGTACAAGTAAAAAATCATCTGAAAAGCCACATAAGCAAGTACGACCAATCCAGAAGCAGGAAGAGTGGATTGCCACCATTGTCGAGTGGAAAAACCCATCTGAATTATTGATCCCATCATGTCCCACCTGACAGTCCAGATGTGAGCAATTGTTAGATTAGATAAACTTAATCTGATGTGATGAGCTTAATCTAGAAAGAATATTTTGTTGATTCCTCGGGCTTAGAGAGATTTAGCTAAATCTTGTAACTAATCAAGAGCATAGTCGATTGATTCAATACAAACTCAAGTCATTATACACTTGTTCCTGAGATCTCTCTCTTTCTCTCTCTCTCTCTTCTCTTATTATTCTTATTTTTTTAGTGTGATAAAATTTTCCTTTACAGAACCTGTTGTCAACATACAAGATGTTGACAACTTCCTTCAAACCCTCAATCATATCAAACTTAAGAAATGACACATGATGGTTAGAATTATAATCCAAGACTTTGATTTCACTTGTATGGCCTTTATTGATTCTGGAGTTGATCTAAATTGTATGCAAGAATGAATTGTGTACATGAGGCGTTGGGTGAACATCGTCACTGTGCCTCATCGGCTAGGGGTGTTCTCCTTAGATCATGGTCATTGCACAAAAACCCACGTGGCGCCACCCGATTGGCTCATGTGTAATCCTCCTCTTACTCACCTAAGCATGATCAATCAGCTTAGGTGGCACGATTTGATTGGTGGGCATGCAACTAATCAAGAGATTAGTTACAATGGTCCCCCTCCTTTTGTTTACCTATAAAAAGAAGACTCTTCCTTCATTTGAAGGGGATTGAAAGTTTAGAGAGAGAAGCTACCACTTTAGAGAGAGAAGCTCCCAATTTCTAGAGTAAGAAACTTCCACTTCTAGAGAGACAGAGAGTAACCATTTATCACCACCCTTGAGTGTCTATAGTGCTCCCCCTTCACCTCCAGGCGTCCTCCCTGACATTCTCAGGCGTTGTTCTGGTCACGAGCTAGGATTAGATCACTCATACACATCACCCACGTGATACCCTTGCGTCTACATTTGGCGACTCCACTAGGGAGTGGTTTGTCACACTAGCGAAGCACCATCATGGCTGGATGTGCGAAGGGAAGAGTAGCTCTATCGCGTACAGAGGGAGATGGTCTCATACTTAACAACGAACGCAGACAAGAGGAGGAGAACACCTCTCGTGAGTTACCACCAAACGCACCTACACAAGCACAAGAGCAAGCCGAAGCCATTCGAGAACTCCAAGCTTCTAACACTAAGATGAGGAGATTCATTGATACATTGAATGCATACATCAGTGCCACGGCAACATAACAACCACCGCCAAACTCCATCATAGGCGCGCAACCAACCACCTCCATCATGGGCGCCCAACCAACCTCCACTATAGGCGCGCCACCAACCTCCACTATGGGAGCGCAACTAACCTCCACCATAGGCGTGCCAGTGACCTCTCTCACGGGCATCCAATCATCTGCAGCTGTAGGTTGTCCATCATAAGCATTCACCCAGAACCATGTTCAACTGAACGTTCAAGCCAACACTCAAGCTCTTGCACAAGTCAATGTTAGACCAACACCTTTTGACAACTTCGCTAGCCCGACTACAACAATAGCTCAGACCAACCTCACTCCAAGCGCAAACATCCTTGTTGGAAGTAGTCATTTCATTACCGATGAATCCCTCCAAAAGGTACTCTAAGAGGAGAGGATAAGAGCATCGTTGAATGATTCTATTGTCGACTTCAGGCCATCATATTCGGCTGACATAGCCTTCAGACCATACCCAACGGATTATGTTCCAGCCAAATTTTTGAAAGTATAACAGTCGAAATGGGTGTGCCAAAGAACATGTGATACGGTTTATTGATAATATGGGACCCTATGGTTATGATGAGTTCATGCATTTGAGGGAGTTCTCCAAGTCCTTGATGGAGTGCGCTTACACCTGGTATGCGAGCTTGGCACCTGAATCGATCTGGACGTGGACGCAAATGGTATCAACCTTCTTGGCGAAGTTCTTTGTCATAGAAAAGAAGACTAACATACTAGATCTAGAAAGGTAAAGGATCACTGACGACCTTGTGTCATATGTTCAATGGATCAAGGAGAAGGCCATGGATTGCCAAGAGGATTGCAAGGAGGAAGCCCTTGTGAAGATGTGTATCGGATGGATGTTGGGAGATTACAAGCTCTACCTTGAGAATTTGGGGATTGTCAACTTCGCCCGCTTGATAGAAACATCCAAGAGGACAAGCGCTTCAGTACGTAGGCCACGACAACCAGAGAGGAATGATCGTCCTGACCACCCTTGGAGACCCACCACGTCACGCTACCATCCTCAAGTAGTGGCTGCAAAACCATAGGGGCGCAGTCATAAAAGAGGCAGAGATGAGAGGAATGACTCGTCGCCTTTTCCTTACACCATGGATAAGGTGGAAGCACTAGTGGATATATGGATAAATGACAAAGAGATCACCTTGCCTTGGTTCACCATACTACCTACGAGAGAGGAAATGAATTCTCTAAACTTTTACAGATATCACCGCACGACATCACACCCCACCCAAGAGTGTAAATTTTTTATAAGATTCTTTGATGAGAAGTTGAAGGAGGGTGAGATCATTACGGAAGGTGTCAGACCCGTGGACCCACCCATTTTTCCCCAACATGCCAATGTCAACATGATTAGCATCGACACAATAGAACCTACCTCATGTGTTAGCATAATGGAGGAAGTAGATGAGGAAGCAACCATAGGGATAGACATTACTTTCATAGATAAACTCTTGAACAAAAGGACTTGTAAAAACTTTTTTGATACGCTTGGGTTAGATGATATTGTACGGCGTCAAGTCTCCAATGCTAATAGATGTCGCTCAGTAAAATTATGCTCGGATGAATTGTTATTTTACACAACCGCCTTTGAGCAAGATGAGGTGGAATGAGGAGAGTGCCATCACATTCACCAATGCTGACTGACATGTTAAGAGGATGGGACACAATTGCCCCCTCTATGTGGAGGCAACGATCAATGGAGTGCAAGTAAGGCGCGCCCTATTGGACAGTGGATCGAGAGTGAATGTCATGTCCTATGCTACCTTCAAGGCGGTTGGCATCCCAGAGAAGCGACTAGTGAGACAATCAATAGTTATGATGAGTTTCTCATCAACAAGTGTGAGGACAATGGGTTATGTCAATGTTAGTTGCAAATTAGACCAATAAGAACCACCAACTATTTCCATGTGATCGAGTACAATATGGTCTACCACATATTGTTAGGTAGGCCATGGATTCACGATCAAAATGTGTCTGATCAACCTTGCATCAGTGCGTGAAATCACGATGGCGTGGTAAGAACATCACGGTGGTGACTACCAAAGCACCATTCGATGAGACCGAGGCTCACTTGATATAGGCAACACTCTTTGATGAACTTGCAAAGTGGGAGCCGTCGCGCCTAGAAGGATGATTGTCACCCCTTTGCTGAGGTGGGAGCTTGCGAAAGGAAACGAAGCACTTACATCGAGGACCGAGTTGGTAACCCGCGTGACTTTGCCAAACGGAAAGAGGGCGTACCACTTATGATGGTGTGCGGGGTCAGGTGTAAAGCCTGATCCCCTTAGTGCTGAAGTAGATGAGGATATAATGACAGAGGAGGCATTCACTAAGACACAAGGACTTATGCAAGGGATCCACATGATAAATTACGAACCACCAAATGTACCTCTACCAACCAACCCATCACCACCGCATGAGGAGCTAGAGGAAGTCCATATTGGGGAGGGGAGCACAAATAGGCCGGTGTTCCTAGCAAAGGACTTGGAGAGTAAACAACGAGATGACTTGATAAAGGTTTTGGGTGAGTTTGAGGATGTCTTCGCGTGGTCGTACCCTGAGATACTGGGGTTGGATTCTACCTTAGTGACGCATAAGCTAGGGGTCTCCGAATAATGCACACATGTCAAGAAACACCCTCGCCATTTTTGCCTCGAGGTGGAACTCCAAATCAATTCTGAAATTTCAAAGCTCATTGAGGCAGGATTTATCAAGCCTATCAAGCACCCCATATGGTTAGCAAACATTGTTCCGGTAAAAAAGAAAAATGGTCAGATCTGTTGTTGTGTGGATTTTAGAGACTTGAACAAGGCATGCCCCAAAGATGACTTCCCACTGCCTAATGTAGACACCTTGGTCGATGCTAGAGCGGAACATGAAATGTTCTCTTTCATGGATGGGTTCAGTGGATACAATAAAAACAGGATGGCGATTGGAGATGATGAGAAAACGGCCTTCAGGACACCCTTTGGAAACTTTTACTATGTGGCCTTTCAGACTGAAGAATGCGGCGGCTACTTACCAATGGGCCATGATAGTAATTCTCCATGACATGATCCATGATTATGTTAAAGAATATGTGGATGATGTGGTAGTTAAGTCCAAGAGTGTGGATTGACATTTGAAGCACTTGAGGAGTGCCTTTGAAAGGTGCAAGGAGTACAAGCTTAAAATGAATCTGTTGAAGTGCGCTTTCAGTGTTTCATGGGGGAAGTTCTTAGGCTTTTGTGTACACAAGCGAGGTATGGTCATTGATCAATCCAAGGCTATCAGAAACATGCCCCCACCATGATCCGTGAAGGAGTTAAAGGCATTCTTGGGGAAAGTATCCTACGTCCGCCGATTCATACCAGCCTTAGCCGAGTCCATCAGTGATACACAATCACTCTTGAAGAGAGATAACATATTTTCATGGACACAGGAGCACCAACAGAAGTATGATGCCATAAAGGATGTGCTCCTCGCACCGGCCACCATGGTGCCACCGCGTAGTGACCTACCATTGATGTTTTACATCACCTCAACCTCTAAGTCCATTAGAGCCTTGTGGCACAAGAAAGGAAGGGGGCAGAGCACCCGGTGTATTATTTGAGTAGGGTCCTAAGAGATGCTGAGCTTAGATATACACCTTGTGAAAAGCATTATCTTGCTCTTGTATTTTCCACGCAAAAATTCCAACACTACATGTTGGGTAATCGAGTGCATTTAATGACTAAGTCCAATCCTATTCATTTTCTCTTAACCAAGCATGCATTGAACGGGAGACTAACCCAATAGACAATATTGCTGAGTGAGTTTGACATTACGCCCCCCACCCCGAAGGAGCAAAAGAGTCAAGCATTGGCTGATTTGCTGGCACAATTTCTAAGTAGTGAATCGGAACCCCTAGACGAGACCATACCTAAGACCTACATGAAATCAATAGTTGTGAGGGTGCGCCATGGGCTCTGACATTCGACGGGTTATCAACCCACTCTAGCGGTGGAGCAAGACTTGTCTTGGAGGATCTCCTGAGCAACATTTATTCAATGGCATACAAAATGACATTTCCATGGACAAACAATGAAGCAGAGTACGAACCTCTTATATTGGGACTTCGATATGCAAAGGATAAGGGTGCCACCACTATCAAGGTCAAAGGGGACTCCAACTTGATCATCAAAAAAGTTAGAGGAGATTTTGTCGTGAAGGAATATGCTATCGCACAATACCGCTATGAGGTTAAAAATCTTGTTGTAACATTTAATGATGTTATCTTTGAACACACCTCTAGATCTAACAAACGCCATGCTGATGCCCTGGCAACTCTGGCCACCAAACTCCCTCTCACCAACCCTATTCCAGTGGTTGAAGCCGTTGTTAAAGCCACGAGCGCCGTAGCTGAGGGCAACATTGGGTAACCATCCCAAGATTGGAGAAGCAAGATCAAAGCGCAGTTATCTCAAGGGGAAGCTGCTATGAACAAGGAGTAGAGGAACTTTGTTAATTTGAGTGGAGTTCTCTTCTATAGGGGGTGATGGTATACTTTCACGATGCGTGAGTTTAGAGGAAGGTCACAACCACATCATGCGTCTACGTTAAGACTATTGTGCCAGGGAAAGGTCGTTCCTACACCGACGTCTCCAAAGGATGAGTTTCTACTGGCCAAACATGACCGTGGAGGCCACGACTATGCAAAAGAATTGTATTAAGTGTCAGTTGATCCCCGATCCCAAAGAAGTTCATCTAATGGAAGTTACGACGGATTGGCGACAATCTTACATCTCGTATTTGAATGATGGTACTCTCCCATCAAGCACAACAGATGCCTCCATTATTAAGAAACGGAGTCCTCGTTTCTTTATGCTCAATGGAGAGTTATGTAGGGTTAGTATGGATGGTCATCCTCTCAAGTGTTTGGGTATTGATAATCAACGAACTATCATGGAGGAAGTACACAAAGGGGCATGTGGTGAACACCAATGAGGTAGGAGGTTGTACGAGGAATTGCTTAGGATAAGGTACTATTGGCCCACCATGGATGCTAATACATTAAACTATGCACGAAAATGTCACGCTTGCCAAATCCTCGGAAACGTTATACACGCCCCATCTGTATCCTTGCACCCAACAGAGGTCCCTTAGTCATTTCATACATAGGATCTAGACTTTGTTGGACCCATCTCTTTTGCATCAAAAGGTTACATTTGGATCCTTGTTGCTACAGATTGTTACACTAAATGGGCAGAGACCATAGCACTCAAGAAGGGAACAGGTGGGCTGGTCTATAACTTTATCAAGGAGAACATCGTATGTCAATGGGACGGCATTCACACACAATTTGGTGGCTGAACTATTCGAAGCATATGACATCCGACATGATAATTCTACACCTTATTATCCCAAGGGGAATGGTCAAGCCTAGGCAACTTACAAGATGGTATTGAGGATACTTAGTTATATGGTCCATGACGCCCAGAACACATGGAATGAATTACTTCCTTTAGCACTATGGGCATACCGAACAGTGAAACGATCCCTGATGCAAGCAACCCCCTTTGCTTTGGTCTATGGTTGTGAAGCAGTCATACCTGCAGAGGTAATGATACCATCAACTAAGCTAGCGTCTTCAAAGGAGTTGAGTTCCCCACACATTTTGGTGATCTAGAAGCTATAGATGAAAGGAGAGATAAGCCCAAGGAAAGCACCCCAAGCCTACCAGGAGAGAATGATCAAAACCTACGAGGCAATGGTACGTCCACGGGTGTTCCACGAAGGTGACCTAGTATTGAAAGCGACAGATTATGTCATGTGGGGTATGCACGCTCAAAAGTTCACACCAAAAATGGGAAGGCCCCTACGAGATAGTATCCTTAGCCAAAAGTGGATATCGTCGTTTACTCAATCCCCAAACAAGACGCCCATTACCATCACCTATCAACTTTAAATTTATCAAGAAATACTATGCGTAGGCATTTTGTCAGTTACTTCTTTTTGTACATGAAAATAATTTATCGTTGCTCGAAACAATAGCCATTGAGGCAACTAGGCGCGATATAAGCTAGTTGGCTCGCTCTTCTGTACTCAAACCTGGAATGAACGGAGGAACTTCAAAAAAATATGACTCTAAAAATGTGCTATGAAATATCGCTACATAATGGGGCTCCAACGCCTCTTCTTGAGAACACCCATGATAAACTTCATGCTAGGTGAGTTACATAGGCTTTCATGCCTCTATTTGAGAACACCCATGATAACGTCATGTTTTGAAAGTTATGTAGGCTCTTACACCTTTACTTGGAAACACTCATGATAAACTTCATGCTTGGTGAGTTGCATAGGCTTTCATGCCTCTACTGAAGGACACCCATGATAAACTTCATGCATGGTGAAGTTGCATAGGCTTTCACGCCGCTATTTAAGAACACCCATGATAACATCATGCTTAGTGAGTTGCGTAGGCTTTCACGCCTTAACTTGGAAACACCTATGATAAACTTCATGCTTGGTGAGTTGCATGGGCTTTCATGCCACTATTTAAGAACACCCATGATAAACGTCATGTTTGGTGAGTTCCGTAGGTTTTCACGCCTCTACTTGGAAACACTCATAATAAACTTCATGCTTGGTGAGTTGCATTAGCTTTCACGCCTCTATTTAAGAATACCCATCATATCATCATGCTTGGTGAGTTGTGTAGGCTTTCACGTCTCTACTTGGAAAAACACATGATAAACTTCATGCTTGGGGAGTTGCATGGGCTTTCACACCTCTATTTAAGAACAGCCATGATAGGCGTCATGCTTGATGAGTCACATAAGCATTCACGTTCCCGCTTAAAGAACACATAAGATAGACATCGTGAATACTTGTAATACACCGCTCAAATCTACATATTTGATGTATCACCCAGACTCGCGTGTCAGGCTCTAACGACCTTACACAATCTCACCAATGACACTCACAATGTGTTGCCGTATAATTATTACATTGCAGCAAGCAAATAAATTACGCATACAAAAGAAGAGAAATAGTCAGCCAACGTTCTGCATGTGAAGATAAGAAAGAAGACGATATATCATTCATGAATAAAAGTTTACAATAGTATGAGCTATTATTACATCAAAAGTCATAAGGGGTACAGGAAGAAATACAACCAATCTAACTACGGTTCCCAAAAACATCACCCACCAAAAGCTCCTAAGAGTCAAGCCTAACGATGGTGCTCCACGCCTGGAGCTGACGATGCTCGTTAATCTCGGCATCTAAATCTGCTATCTTTTCTTACGCTGTAAGCATTCTCTCTTGTTGACAATGACGCCTCTCTTCTAAATGCTCTATGTACACCTCCATCACTAACTGTCGGTGCAACCGCCGGAAGTTACAAATGGTGGGTCTCACCAGTCCAACTTCATATCCAACAACTTCAACTCCTTCCACATGTTCAAGACATAAGATACCACCTCCAGGTGGGAATCCTTGTACTGAAGATGGTCCAAAATGAATATTGTCTCGCCAACCATAGCAATGCAAAATTGGTGAAAATGCCTGGTAAAGCTTAAGAACTGAATGCCGCAATCAGAATGAGTTTCAAAGGCCTTGTGAAGATACGGGATCAACGTTTCATCCACTAAAACCTGGTCATACTCAACCATCCATCCAGAAAGCTCCAGCTTGAATTCATGGACACCGTAGGCTTCATAACTCATGCTATCACTCCTGGAACTATCATCGTCCGACCTTTCCTTACTCCGGTTCTGAAGAGGGGACGTAGAACGATCATCATCTAATGGAGGATCCTCATCAACAGACGGTCGATGGGGTTGAGATTCCACTACCCTAGTCTCGAGCTCCATTCTCACGACTGCATCACCATGGGAGCTTACATCATTTGTTACCATAGTAGTAGCAACTGTGTTGGAAGCTGCGGGAGTCACATCCAAGGAGCATTCTACTGCACCGTCACCTCCATCCTCTAACCTATGGGGAACACCTCATGTCACCACAATCAGCATGCCCTCATTCACATCAGCGGATCCCTGCAGGGTGAAATGCAATTGTTGTTAATATGAAGAAGTGGCCCACAAAAATAAAACAAACACATGTTGGCAAGGCATTTACAAATAGGCTAGACTACCTATCAAAGCATGCAATAAGAGTGCTACTCTACCATCGTGTGGGAATCTTCTATAAGATGAGACTCCTACACCCCTTCCAATTGCATGATATCAAGAGGGGAAGTCTCAAAATCAGCCATGTCATTTTCTGCCATGATAATGGTAGGAAGCGCCCATCGCTCGCTAAATGGAGACGAAGCCCGGTCACTTAGTTCATCCTCAAAAGGGGATAATTATGCTGACATCGATGCTATGAAATCCTACATATGGAAACATCAGTTTCAACTTGGACCAAGGGGAAATGCACAAACATGGCACAAACAAACCAAGAAAAAGTTCATACACCTCTAGATAAGCCTTCACGCTCTCTGAAACAGCTGTCACTCGATTGGGCCATGACCATGCTACTGTCAAAAGAAAGAAGGCAACTAACAATGTTGTAAGATGATTAGCAAAAAAATAGAGAAGAATGACAGGAAGATATGTATATATACCAACGTCCTCGCCTTCTTGGCTTGGACTAGCCAAGTTGAGGATGTGCCCTCTAACGCGGGTGCTACCCTTTTCCGTTGCCGCACTAATTGTGGGAGGACGCTGAAACAAATACAAGTATCAATCAACTAGCTCATTGTAAAAAGTGCACAGTGAATGGTTAATAAGAAAGTAGAGGTCTTCATACAAACAAAGAAGGCATACCATCAAAGGTGATGACGGAGTGACCTCACTCGCAACTCCCACTGGCTGAATGTCTGAAGTGATCTCTTGACCTATCTCAAAAGGCATCACCCCGGACTTAGGTTTGGGAATGAGGCCCAACATGATGTCACCCCAATAAACATTGGGACATCTAACATCTTTGGAGGAGACGCTAAGCTTCTAGTCCGTCTCAACTTCTGACTCAGCCAAAACACTTTGAGCTTTACTATTCGACGAGGCATGCGAGTAGCACGGAGGACGAGTAGCTTGCGAGGAACAGCGTCCCCATAATCCCTATCACCCGTCCATAGCATCAACACTTCATTGCCCCGTACCTACTCCAAATTAATACTAGTGGTACCATGGTCATAACCGAACTGACGTGCAACCCGATTACACTGATAGCGCGTCGACGTGAAATGGTTCCCATCACTACCATCCTCTAGTTCCACCATCACTAGAAGAGTGGAAGGCATCATGATTGCCACCAGAAGCCTGTCAAGACTCGACCAACCAAGCATGGCCTCCCTACTAAGAGTAATATGCTTGTCCACCATTCCCCAAAACACGGTGCGGGCGTAACCGGTGCAACCGTCCATATAAGTGCGAGGCCGAAAGTAGTTGTATACGTCAATGTCTCGTGAAAAGTTGACACAAGCGGGAGTCCTGACCCCACACCAAGACCATGCACAGGATGGTTGAGAAGGGTGCTCCCACTTCTTGTAATCAACCTTTTGAGGAGAGCATTGAACGAATCACTCTCATACAAACATTTGCAAAAATGCGCAGTCCACAAAGGTTGTAACATCATACCGGCCCATGGACCTCTTTAGATCACTATGAAAGCGATCAAGCAAGTAGTACAGATTGCCTAAGAACAAGGGCCCGAGCGTAATCCTCTACCCCATCTCCAACATAGCTGTCATCGGGATTATGCGCTTACTCACCATCTCATTCGAGGTACCTACAATAACATTTGAAAAGAACAATGTTAGACCCTACAAGCATAGAACAACAACACACGCAAAAGAGTATAGTTGCAGAAAATCATCACTAGACCATCACTTGGGAAGATGTATCTCGAAAGCCACATAGATAGGAATGCGGCCAGTTCCACCTCCCTATTTTTATACATGACGTCGTCGATAGGCAAACGTCTTGCAGATTTCTCCAGATTTGAATCATAATCCTTGAAGAAATGACTCGTCCAACCAGAAAATTTAGCCTTTTTCCCACGTCTATCGCCAGAAGAAGGCCTGTAAGATTTCTTCAAACCATCCTCAAGAATATCAATCACCCTGTGCATTTTAGGCCCCATAGTGTTGAAGAGGGTGCTATAATCACCAAACATATGAAGATGGAACAGTACGTGTACATCCTCTAGTGTAGGGGTAAACTTCCCCCAAGCAGTGATGAAAGTGTGTGAGTAGTTGCACCAATGATGAATAAGTGTATGAACTAGAGCGGGGTCACGTTGGATTGACAATTTGGATGCCACCTCTAATGCTTCCAAAAGTTCAGCTCTCTTTAACAAGACAACATACTCAGAGTCAGAAAGTATGTGTGCAAACCAGTTCTCCCAGCCGACCCCAAGCTTGCAATGACTCCCCAAGCCAATGGGGGGAATCAGAAAATCACCACGAGTGTTTGCAAAGAACGGAACTTGCTCAAGCCTAAAGAACTCAACATGCTTGCTCTCCCCCTCCATCAAGACTCTAGAATTAACCTCCCCTTCAATCGACTTCGAGATGCAATTAATCACTCGATCAGCAATAGACCTCATTGAAGACCATGGTTTGGGAGGAAAGGAAGGAGTTGGTTCACCTTTGCCCGCAGTAAGCTCAACCTTTGAAGAAGCCATGGATATGAATAAAAAACTTGCAAAAAAATAAAAAATAAAAGAGCATCTGTTACAAGCAAGAAACATGGCTACATGCAAAATCACTAAGAAACATACTACAAACACCCTACGACGGAGACATGTTCAATGGAGGCATGTCCGACGGAGGCAAACAAATTTTCAAAATTTTACTAAGAGGGGAAGCATACTACAAATACTCTACGACAGAAGCACGTTCAATGGAGGCATGTCCGACGGAGGTGAAATTTTTTTCGAAATTTTACTAAGTAGGGAAGCATACTACAAATACCATACGACGGAGGCACGTTCAATGGAGGCATGTCTAACGGAGGCAAAAAAACATTTCAAAATTTTACTAAAAGGGGAAGCATACTACAAATACCCTATGACGGAGGCACGTTCAATGGAGGCATGTCTGACGGAAGCAAAAAAAAAAAAAAATTAAGTCGAAACATATTACAAACATCTTATAAGAGAAGCATGTTCATCATGAGACATCCTACATACGAAAATTCCCAGTATAACGACGAGTATTTCACTCACTTGAAGAGAGGAATTAAAAGTAGAGAGCTCAACTCCTACATTCACCCGACTACTAATTGATGGTCTGTGAAAGCAAGATCTGCAAATAAAATAAGGACTTGTTTAGAGCAAGCAAGAATACACTAAGCTCAAGCCACCGCTTTCCCGCTCCTCCAAGCCACTACACTCCCGCTCTCCAAGCAGTCGCTGCACTCCCGCTCCCCCAAGCCATTGCACTCGCGCTCCCCTAAGCAGGGGCTGCACTTTAGTTCCCCCACCGCTACACTCCTGCTCCCCCAAGCGGACCCTTCACGCCCGCCCCCAAGCAAAGTGGGCGCTGCACTCCCTCTCCCCCAAGCAGGCTTCACTCCTACTTCCCCAAGCAGGCGCATCACTCCCGCTCCCCTCAAGCAGGCACTGCACTAGAACTCCCTCAAGCCACCGTTGCAATCCCGCTCCCCCATGCCGCCATTAAGGGTGCTCAGCACGTCACGATCGTGCCTAACACGAGCAACTCCCCCAACCAAAGCAAGCACTGCACTCCCACTCCCCCAAGCGGTGGCTGCAATCCCTCTCTCCAAAGCTATGCTGCACTCCCGCTCCCCCAAGAAGGCGATTCACTCTCGTTCCCCCTAAGAAGGTGCTTGACTCCCGCTCCCCCAAGTAGGCGCTGCACTCCCGCTCCCCCAAGCCACTGCTGCAATCCTGCTCCCCAGCCGCCACTGCACTCCACTCCCCTCATGCCGCCATTAAGGGTACTCAACACATCACGACCGCGCCCAACACAAACAACTACCGTGCACCATCAACTCCCACTTAAGTCCATGTCACGCATCACTCCCTCCATCCAAGCTCCCCATCTAGAGTTCTGCCATCACCAAACCGCCACCATGCTTTCTCCCTCCCTTACGCACCGAGTAGTATCACCACCAAGCTCACTTCTTGGTGGCGGTATGGCAAGCTTCCATGGCCGACCCCAACACCCTCATGGCCGAAAATAACCCCCAACAAGCAAAATTTCACAAAATTACAACACCCAACAAATTTTCCAGCAAGCATTAGTCAATTTACAGCAGCGATTTCACTCAAAGCATGCAAGAAAAGTGTGAGAAATCAATGGGTTTACCTCAAACCCTAGCCAACAAGAAAAGGGGGAAGAACACCTTGTTTGGAGCTTTGAATTATTTTTGCCAAAAACCATCCAAATATGCAACCCTAATTCTTCAACCTTCAAGCTTCCGTAAGATTTTTTTTTCAAAAAATTGGAGTGAGAAGGAATTGATAATTTTGCCTTAATGACACTTAAATGATGGGAGAAATGATGGGAGAAGGGTAGGTGGAGCTTGTAATCTTTTTTATAGAGGGAGAAAGGAGTGGGGACTCCCAAAAAAATTTACAAATTTGATGTCTGCCACTGAATCTCAGTGGCAACATTGGCCAAGCATGCTTGGATGTCACCATTAAGCCTCAGTGGCGGCATACTAGCCAAGGCCTATCCCGCGGACCATGCCGCCAGTAGAGCTCGATCACGCTCGACCTCATTACTTCATTTGCCACTCGACTTGATTTTTTCTTTTCAAAACAGGGAGAACGGAATGGGGACTCCCAAAAACAAATTTCCAAAAAATTGAAATTTTTTCAAAATTTTCCCCACAAAACTTTATCTTATAAACTTGACCTCATGTAACATGGAAATGCCTACACCAAGCAAAGGAGGCACATTGGGCATGGCGGATCGACGCATCCCGCATTCACCACGTACAGAATGATCAAAGGATCGGGGACTTGATAATACAATTGATTGCTACATTGAAAAAATTGTGTGCAAGCACGATGTGCTATTCTATAGATAAACCAGTCAAATTCAAATTTATTTCTCTAGATAAACCAGTCAAATTCAAATTTCTTTTTCTTTTCTCACAAAGAGAAATTAAAAACTTTAAAACAAGATTCTATTTTAAAACTATAAATTCAATTTTTTGTAAAGAAAAACAATTATGTTTTCTTCAAGATAAAATAAAATTCAAAAGAATTGTAGAACAACTTCAAAATCTTACTCTTAAAAAATAAATAAAAATCTTTGAAAAAAAATTTGTAAAAAATTGTGTGCTGACATTCCTAATGCATTCTGGCATAGGAAGCATCTAATTGCTAATTTTCCTTATATTAAGAGATTTGATGAGAATAACATCCCTACAAAGGCACGACCAATGAAGATGAATTTTGAAATACTTGAATTCTGGAAGAAGGAAATTATAGAACTTCTTAATAAATATTATTAAGAAAAGCAAATCTTCCTGATCTTGTTCTACCTTTTATATCCAAAAGGCATTAAACGAGGAGTTCCTAGATTGATCATTAATTACAAGTTCCTTGATAATTTTTTATAATAGATAAGATATTCTATACCAAACACATACACACACACACACTCTCTCTCTATGTTTACTCTATTTCTCTCTCACTCTCTTTCCCTTTTGCTATCTCTCGTACACACACTCTCTCTCGATGTTTACTCTCTCTCCTTCTCTCTCTCTCTCTCTCACACGCACACACACTCCCCCTCATTATATCTCTCTCTCTTTCCTTGTGTCGCTCTCCCTCTCTCTCTCTCTCTCACTCTCTCTCTATCTTGCTCTCCCTCCCCCTCTCTCCCCCTCTCTCCCCCTCTCTCCTCTCTCTCTCCCCCTCTCTCTCCCTATCTCTCTCTCTCTCTCTCCTTCATTATCTCTCTCACTCTATCTCTTTCTTTGTGTCGTTCTCATTCTCACACTTTCTCTCTTTCTCTCGCTCTCTTTCACTCTCTCTCTCTTTCTCTCTCTCCCTCTCTCACTCTCTCACTCTCTCTATCTATCTATCTCTATCTCTCCCTCTCTCCCTCTCTCTCACTCACCCCTATCTCTCTCTTCCTCTCTCTCTCTCTCGCTCTCACACACTCTCTCCCCCTCTCTCTATCTCTCTCTATCATTCACTTTCACTCTCCCTCACTCTCTATCTCTCTCTATCTTTCCCTCACTCTTTTGCTCTCTCTCACTCATGTTCTCTCGCTCTCACTCTCTCTCACTCCCTCTCTCTCTCTCTTGGTCTTTATCTTACTCTCTCACCACCTCTCTCTCGCTCTCTCCCTCTCCCTCTCACCCTCTCTCTCTCCCTATCTCTCTCCCCCTTCATTATCTCTCTCACTCTCTCCCTCTCTCTATATCCCTCTCTCCCTCTCACTCTCACACTCTCTATGTCTCTCTCTTTCCCCCACTCTCTTGCTCTCTCTCACTCACGTTCTCTCGCTCTCACACACTCTCTATCCCCCTCTCTATCTTGGTCTTTATCTTGCTCTCTCACCACCTCTCTCTCGCTCCTCTCTCTCTCTCTCACTCTCACATACACACGCTCTATCTATCTATCTCTATCTCTCCCTCTCTCACTCACTCGCCCTTATCTCTCTCTATCCCCTCTCTCTCTCAGTCTCATACACACATACTCTCTCCCTCTCTCCCTCTCAGTCTCACACATGCACACTCTCTCCCTCTCTCTATATCTCTCTATCCTTCATTCTCACACTCTCTCTCTCCCTCACTCTCTATCGCTCTCTCTTTCCCATACCATCTTGCTCTCTCACTCTCATTCTCTCGCTCTCTCACTCTCATTCTCTCGCTCTCTCACTCTCATTCTCTCGCTCTCACTCTCTCTCCCTATCTCTCTCTCTCTTGGTCTCTGTCTTGCTCTCTCACCTCCTCTCCATCCCTCTCTCTCTCACTCCGTCCCCCCATCCCACCTTTCTCTCTCTTTCTCACTCACTATCTCTCTCTCCCTCTCTCTCACTCCCCCTCTCTCCCTCTCTATCTTTCCCTCTCTCTCACTCCCCCTCTCTCCCTCTCTATCTTTCCCTCTCTCTCCAACTCTCTCCCTCGATCTCTCTCTCCCTCTCTATCTCTCTCTTTATGTCACTCTCCCTCTTGCTCTCTCTCTCTCACACATACACACACACACTCTCTCTCTCTATCTATCTATCTATCTTTGTCTCCCTCTCTCTCTTTATATCTCTCTATCCTTCATCCTCACTATCTCTCCCTCACTCTCTATCTCTCTCTCTTTCCCATACTCTTTTGCTCTCTCTCACTCTCATTCTCTCGCTCTCACACACTCTCTCTCTCTCTTGGTCTCCGTCTTGCTCTCTCACCTCCTCTCCATACCCCTTTCTCTTTCTCACTATGTCCCCCCCCTCCGCCTCTCTCTCTCTCTTTATCTCTCTTTCTCACTCACTATCTCTCTCTCTCCCCCTCTCTCTCTTTCTCACTCACTCTCTTTCTCTCTCCCTCTCTCCCTCTCTCCTTTTCTATCTTTCCCTATCTCTCCCTCGATCTCTCTCTCCCTCTCTATCTCTCTCTTTGTGTCACTCTCCCTCTTGCTCTCTCTCTCTCTCTCACTCTCTCTATCTCTATCTATGTCTTACTTTCTCTCATTCTCTCTCTTTTTTTCCACCTCTCTCCCTCCCCTCTCTCCCCTTCTCTCTCTATCTCTCTCACTCTCTCTCTCCCCCGCCCTTTATTTCACTCTCTCTATCTCTCTCTATCTCTCTATCTTTGTCTCTCTCTATCCAACTCTCTCTATCTATGTCATACTTTCTCTCATTCTCTCTCTCTTTCCATCTCTCTCCCTCCCCTCTCTTTCCCCCTCTCTCTCACTCTCTCACTCTCTCCTCTCTATCTCTCTATCTTTGTCTCTCTCTATCCAACTCTCTCTCTCCTCTCTCTCTCTCTCTCTGTCTGTGACGCTCTCCCTTTCGCTCTCTTTCTCTCATGCCCTCTCTCTGTATCTCTCTCTCTCCATCTCTCTCTCTCTCTCTCTTTCTTTGTGTCGCTCTCCCTTTCGCTCTCTTTCTCTCATGCCCTCTCTCTCTCTTTATCTCTCTCTCTCTCTCTCTCTCTCTCTCTCTCTCTCTCTCTCTTTCTCCTTCTCTGCCCTCATTATCTCTCTCTCTCATTCTCTCTCTCACCCCCTCATTATCTCTCTATCTCTCACTCTTTCTCTCTTTCTCTCTTTCGGTGTCTGTCTCGCTCTCTCTCCCTCTCTCTCTCTCCCTCTCCCATTCTCTCTCTCCCATCCTCTCTCTCGCTCTCTCACCCTCACTCTCTCTTTATCTATCTGTCTATCTATCTATCTATCTCCCTTCCTTTGTGTCGCTCTCTCTCTCTTCTGTCTTTGTGTCGTTCTCCCTCTCGCGCTCTCTCTCTCTCAATCTCTCTCTCTCTCAGTCCCTCTCCCTCCCCCTCGCTCCTCTCTCTCTCACTCTCTCTCTATTTCTCTCTCTTTATCTCTCTCTCGCACTCTCTCTCTTTCTATCTCCCTCTCTCTCCCTCTCTCTCTCTTTCTCTCTCACTCTCTCACTCCCCCTCCTTCGTTATCTCTCTCTACTCAGTCCCTGTCTTGCTCTCTCTCCCCCTCTTCATCCCTCTCTCTTCCCCTCTCTCTCTGTCAGTCTTTCTCCCTCGCCTCTCTCTCTCCCTCTCTCCCTCCCTCTCCTCCCTCCCCCCTCTCTCTCTTGCTCTTTCTTTCTCTCTCTCTCTCTATATCTCTCTATCTCTCTCTCTTTGTCTTTCTTTCTCTCTCTCTCTCACTCTCTCTCCCCTGCTCTCTCTCTTGTTCTCTCTCTCTCTTACTCTCTCCCCTACTCTCTCTCTCTTGTTCTCTCTCTCTCTCTCACTCTCTCTATCTCTTACTCTCTCTCCATCTCTCTTTCTCTCTCCCAACCTATCTTTCTTATTCTCTCTCTCTCACTATCCCTCTATTTATCTCTATCTCTCTATTTCCCTCTCTTACGCTCTCTCATATCTCTCTTTCCCTCTCATGCTCTCTCCCTCTCTCTGTCTCTTTTTCTCTCTCTCCCCCTCATTCTCTCTTCTCTCTCTCTATCTATCTATCTCGTTCTCACTTCTTTTCTTTGTGTCACTCTCCCTTTCTTTTTATTGCTCTCCCTCTCGCTCTCTTTCAATCTCCCTTTATTTCACTCTTTCTCTCTCTCTCATTCCCTCTCTCTCTCCCCTCGCTTCTCTCTCTCACACATTCTCTCTCTCTCTCTCTCACTCACTCTCTTTCTCTCCATCTCTCCCTTTTCTTGTTCTCTCTCTCTTTATCTATCTGGCTATCTATCTATCTCTATCCCTCTCTCTCTCTTTCCCTCAACCCTCTCTCCCTCCCTCTCTAAATAAGTGAGAATGATATGTACAAAATTGCATTTATAACTCCATTTGGTCATTACGAATGGTAGTAATGCGTTTTGGTCTTAATAATGCTCCTAATGAATTTTAAAATCTAATGAATGAAATTTTTACCTAATTTATTGATTTCTCAATTGTTTACATTGATGATGGTCTTATTTTCTCTAAATCTATTTATCAACACTAAAAACATCTTCAATTGTTTGCCAAAATAATAAATTAAAATGGTTTAGTTATCTCTGCAAGTAAAATCAAATTGTTTCAATCTAAAATTAGATTTCTAGGATTTGAGATATATCATTATATTATTAAACCAATCGATCGAGTCATACAATTTGTTAATAATTTCCTGATTAAATCCTTGACAAAACTCAATTGCAATGATTTTTAGGATCCCTAAATTACATATCTGATTTTCATAACAATTTGAGAACTGATTGCAAGCCTCTTTTTGAAGGCTTAAGAAAAACCCCCCTCCATTGATAACTGTCCATACCAATTTAATTAAAAAAAATTAAAATTCATGTTAAGACACTTCCTTGTCTTGACATTCCTACTAATAATTCTTTAAAATTGTCCAAACGGATGCCTCTGAACTTGGATATGAACGTATTTTATTACAAAAAAATCTCTCCAGAAGCACCTGAACAAATTATCAGGTTTACATCTAGAACTTGGACCCAGTCTCAAATTAATTATAATACTATTAAGAAGGAAATTTTAGCTATTGTATTATGCATTCAAAAATTTCAAGATAATTTATTGAATAAAAAATTTCTTTTAAAAATTGACAGTAAATTGGCAAAACATGTTTTGGAAAAATATGTCAAGAATATTACTTCCAAACAAATTTCTGTTAGATGACAGTCTATTCATAACTTCCTTACTCGTGAATTTTTGTAAAGTCATCAAAATGGGATATAAGCCCCAGGCGTCAAAATTTAGAATCAAATGGGAGTCTTCGACTCCACAAATGACCTTTAAGGCCTACCAAATAAAAAAGGAGATTGTCACTCGTAACCAATTAACCATTCTTGGGTCCATCAAACCTAATTATCAATCATCTCTTGTCACTTAATTTGAATCATTCTCAATCTCTCAACCTTTTGATGCCCAATCGCTCGACCAGTCAATTACAAAATATAAAAAATCGTCCTCTTCTTTTCAAAAAATGCCCAACAAAAATATCTTTCATATTGAGTCTTCATTTGCTTATTTCAAAGATCCTGCTCAAATGGTCATAGTCCACTTTATTCCTGATTTCCACTTTATCCCGATCACATGGATAAAAATCTCAATTTCTATAGAGATATTCTCTTAGAAACAAAATCCATAAATATCAGCCCAATCAAAAGTCTTGAAGGAAAGATTATATATCATTCCTTCTACATTCTCAAAATCTTAACCATGGAGGATTGGAAATTCCATCCTTCATCTCTCACAATAATTTTAAATAAAAAATAATACAATTATTTTGACTATATTGATGCTTGGCATATAATTTCTCTACATCAAAATAGTGATTTTTCTCACCCATGGTTCCTAAATTTTGATAAAAATTTTAAATTAGTTTTCCAAATTAGTTCTTAAGATGGTGGTCTATTCATGGTCTTGTCTTAGAATTATTTCCAATTGATTTCCAACAATGTTTAAATTTATTTTTAAAAATATATAAACCATCACTAATTGAGGTCTCATTTCCCCAATTACTTTGTTTCTCAAATAAATATAAAATACCTTTGATTCTTAAATGGTAATATGCAAGTGAAGAAGGAATTCTCACTCAATAGTATTATGTTAAATTGTAAGATAAATTCAATACCCATAAAATCATTGCATCCACATGGATTTGCAAACGTCCATCCTAATCTAAAATTGGCAAACCCTTTTTCCCATGCTTCATTAATAATTAATGGCCCGTTAACCAAAATCCCCAAATAGAATAATCCCATTCAAATTCATCTAACGAATCCAAGCCCTCTTCAAAGAGAAAATCAAAAGCCAAAGCCACAAAACCTAAATTCAAAATGAAGCAAGAATTAATTCAAAAAAATGCTTATTCTTATGGAAAATGACAATAATTCTGACTCTAAATCATTTGTAGAGTCAAGTCACTCAATCAAACCAAATATCCAAAAAGTTCAATCCTCCAAAAGGACTACCTCTCAGCAATTGAATGACCAAAATACTCAAAAGGATCTCGTCTTACCATAATGGACTTATGACACATTTCAAAATTCTCAACACTCATTTGATGACATCAATCTCAGTGATGATGAATAATAAATAAATAAATAAGATAGAAAGAAAAAGAAAAAAAAAAGAATATTTATGGCAAAATCATCAAATCTTCAGATTAATCAATGATTGAATAGATGAATTTATTCTTGGCAAAATGAGAAAAATTCTAACAATTGGATAAATAAAGGAATATATCATTGGCAAAATGCCAATGATGGAATCAAGAAATTTGAAGGACTAGCAATTTCAAATATCATGATGACTCTCTAACATGCACCAATAGTCATGATGATTTTTCATGACAGCAATTATGATTTCTCCAATATGAACCAATAATCAAGTAGGGGTGTGCAGAGTTTTTACTAATCAACCGAACCGAATAGGTTTGGTCGGTTCTTTTTCTACGGTAATTGTAATCGGTTTGGTTAATTTAAGTAATTGAACATTCTGTTTGATTATATTTTATAATAAACATGTAATCGGTTCGAACCAATTGCAACCAACTTTTATATACATAATTAGACAAATTATTAAAAACTTAATAAATTAGACACAAATTAGACATGTCTTATTAAAAATTAGACATAATTATTATTTAGACATATATATATTAATTGTGTTGAGTGTTGATATTTTCAATTTAATGATTTTTGCTTTTTTTTCTAAAAATTCTATAATTGTAGCCGAACCGGTTACAAGTAATCAAACCGAATCGAACCGATTACTTCAGTTTCATTCGGCTCGGTTTTTTTGGTTACACTGGTTCAGTTCGGTATTTTAGATAACCGGTGAACTCGGTTCGATTACAAAAATGTCTTACTAACCGACCGAACCGAACCGTGCACACCCCTATAATCAAGATATGATTTTCAAGATAGAAATTATCAAGGAATGTTTGTATTTTATCTTATATTGTGAAACTACTGCACAGGTTGTCTAAAGATTAGACAAATATTTGTCATTTTCTCCTTCATTAGTCAAAAGTTGTAATGTAAAATGTTTTTATTATAGTAGAAAAGAATAGTGCAGGTGATGAGAGGTTCTCGGTGAACTACATTTTCCTTACCTATAAATAGGTTGTCTTCTCTCATTTGTGATTCATAACTTGATTTTCACTCATACTCATTTTGATAGAAAAACTTGTTTTGGAAAACAAAGTTTTCTTCTTCCTCCTCTTTCGTAATCTTTTCTTCTTTCTTCTCAACATTAATTAGTGAGCGGGAGCACTAATTAATCGTTGCAAAAAAAATTTTGAATACTTGTAAGTTTTATATATATAGGTTGTCTTCTCCCATTTGCGATTCATAACTTGGTTTTCACTCATACTCATTTTGATGGAAAAACTTGTTTTGAAAAACAAAGTTTTCTTCTTCCTCCTCTTTCGTAATCTTTTCTTCTTTCTTCTCAACATTAATTAGTGAGAGGGAGCACTAATTAATCGTTGCAAATCAAATTTTGAATACTTGTACGTATATATAAAGAGAGTGAGCGAGAGAGAGAAAAGAGAGATAGAGAGATAGGGGAGGGAGATATTTTAGGAGAGAGAGTATATATATATATAAATATATATATATATATATATATGATGGTCATCACGGCGGAAGCATGCAGACGCGTGGCCTTTTAAAAAATTAAACTTTTAATAAAAAATGAATCTTTTAATAAAACAAAACTTGCGCAACGCCACGATAACCAAATAAAAAAATTTATTGAAAACTCTTTTTCAATCAGTCAGGATCCATTATATATTTATAAGTTAAATTTATAATATACAAGGTTAGGAATGATATATCTCTTGTAGTCTATATCAAGTGTCATTGCATAAACTGATCGATCCTCCGTTCCCACAAAATCGTTCCAATGATCAGTAGACTCTGAGATCCATACCAAGATTTTCTAAGTCAATCCTCAACGCACTAGGACGTGTGCGGGCACGTAGAATATTACAAGACACTTTTTCTGTTGTTCTCAACACATGAGATTTAGAGATTTATTGAGAAGGACTTTAGTGAGACGATTCTCTAAAAGAAAGTGATGATTATTATTTTAGAGATTTGATTGACGTTTAATCACAGAAGAAAATCTCTCTGACACCAATCGTGTTCTCAATTCAACTCTTGATTGACGAACTGATGATCTGATCAACAGATTTTCTCCTCTTCTTTCAACAATTAAGGCCATTAGAATATTATTCTAGATAATGGTGTATCATATTTTTAGGGATAAACTGAAATAATATTTGAATTATAAAATTACCAATTGTAGTGGGACCCACTATAATTGTACACAATTGTAGTGCCACGTGGCATCACAGTAGTCCATATCAATTTTTGATACCCTATCAGTGATTGACACGTGACAATTACTACAAATTAAATATTTATTTTAATCAGATAATTATCTAGATATTAGTTAATTCAAAATCAACATATCTGATTAGCCATATCAACTAACTTATCTCTTATTTCACCAATAACAGATTTAGTTGATTTAAATTATTATCTAATAATAATTTAATTATCTAATTTCACAAATTAAATATTTTGTCTCACTTATCGATAATTAAAAAATGATTAATTATATATATAATTTCTGAGAATTATATTTAAATATATAATCAATTCCATTAATTAATCATACATAATTATCTTATAATTATGTACTTGTCCCAGAATAAAAAAAATTGCAAATCAGTCTTTTTCTCATATCTTGAAATACTCACACCCTAGACAGCCTGGTATAGAGGTGACTTGGGGACCATGGACCTATAATCCTAAGCTCCAATAAATCGGATGATTAACTAAACTCTTTAATTAAATAATCTTATTTATTAATCCACTATAAATATGAAATTACACTCTTAGAGATTATAGAATGTATTTAAAGAGCATTCTCATGTAGTCCACTGACATAATCTTTTCGTGTAGTTATGTCCTTTAATTATCGGTTCGTAAATTAGAACTGATCAAAATTATTGTTTTACCCTTCTAATTACCTTTTGATCTTTAAGTACCATTAACCCACTAATGAATAACAAATTTATAATCTTGTTATAAATTTGAGCTCAATAACCATTCAGTTTCAGAATTAACACTTAAGGGAACCATTTAACCATTTAGATTTCAAATCTTGTAAGATCATGTCTACAGTCATCCACATCATTGAATCTTCAAAACAAAAGTGACTAGCTTGATTAACAAGCAGACCTTATCAAGTGAATCAAAAGATTTAGTAGACTTACATAGGAGTTCATGATTACTCAAGATTCAGATTGATCTACATATGATCATCGAATTGATGTGTATTAAATCTTTATGATAAACAGCACGTTAATAAAAATATTAATTCACATCAGTCATGTCATATATAATCTTATTATATAAAGTAAATTCACTAAGATGTCTATCCACATCAATGATCCGGATCTAGATCACACGCATTCATAATGTTTAGTGAACCGTACTAGCAACCATTCATTAAAGATTTCATACTTTATTATGTTGCTGATAATTTTATTTATTGTCTATGATCTTAATCATCTCGTACTAATACAAGATCATAGTCTCATTAATGAATATGGAATTTTTCAGATATTTATATAAATTATTCAACAATAATTTAAAAGAACAATTATAAGAAAAATGTAATCCTCTTTAAATTTCATATCCAAATGTCAATATACATATTTTGAGGGCATAACCCCCAACAATATATACCTAAAGAGATAGAGAGGTAATTAATAGATATGGGAGAGAAAAAATAGATAATTAAATATTGAGAGAGAGAAAAAAAATTAAAAGGGTATATTAGTAAAATATTAAATAGAAATGCTATTAAATTTAAATTAATTTATTAGATTAGTTAAATATTTTCATAAAGTATTATATTTGATGTTTTTCAAAATGATAAATCTTCTAATGAATAATAAATATTGATTTATTAATAAAAATACATCATGTGATCAACTAGCTAAACCTTGGTCTATCTTGGTCATTATATAATATATAATGAATAGCTCTTATAAATAATCAGCTCTTATTTTCTTGGAACAAGTTATGGGCTGTCTTTTATGGTTAGCAAGGAACATGATTGGGAATTGTTTGATCGTCTTTCTCTGAGGAAGAAGCGAAACATAATCTGAACGAAATTAGATTTTGTGGAATCATATTGAATATTTGACAATAGATTTTGCACTTGCTAAAAACTGATCCAAAGGGGTTCAAGAATCAGTTTTCTTTTTATAAGGGCTAAAATCATTTATTTTAGCTTTTTGACCCCATATTGTAGGGTGGATCTCGAAAGATATGTGGAGGAACTGGATTGGAAAAAAGAGGGATTCCAATTGTAATATATCTAATGAAACCGTCGCTAGGGTACGATTGGAAATCATGTATTTTACATATCCATATGATTGAGTCATTGGGTTTCCAAAAAGTGAAAAAAGAAGTGCTTCGAATACCAATTGAAGTGGAAGGCTTCTTCAAACCACAAGCAATTGGGTCAACTATTCTATCAAATTATATTAAGCATGTATTTTTCTTTGATTACAAAAAAAAAAGCATTTGTTACTGATATTTCTGATTAGTAAGTAGGAAACATTTATAAAAAAAATAAAAGGTCAAATTCCAAATCAATCCCGTAGAAGGTCTGGACCCTAGACTGTGCAACAAAGGATTATCCCCGACCTACATTGAGGTATTGACGGTGATTCTCAAGAGTCTAAGAATTTTATAAAACTTTCTTAATAGAATAATGAACTAATAAAAT
Source organism: Datisca glomerata (assembly GCA_003255025.1). Classification (NCBI taxonomy): domain Eukaryota; kingdom Viridiplantae; phylum Streptophyta; class Magnoliopsida; order Cucurbitales; family Datiscaceae; genus Datisca; species Datisca glomerata. Next base: position 690,843 of record QANY01009783.1, read on the forward strand.
TCATATGGTTTGATACATAATAAATTGTCAATCATTTGGTCTACGTACCGGAACTGATAACATTTGAGATTATGCAGGATTATACACAAAAGATCATTTTTTGGCTCTCTCTTTAGCCATATGTCTCTTATCCTTAGGCGATCTTCCTCCACTAACAGGTTTTTTCAGAATTAGTTGGAATGTGTTCTTATCTATTAATAAGTTTTTGTTCACACGAACTAGTGCGACTAATGCTTGTAAAAAATAATCATTTATTAGTAAGTTCCCTTTTTCTCATAAAGAAGACTAAGAATGGCCTACGAGTCATGAACTTCTTTTCCTAGAGAAGAAACAATGATGGTATCTGGGGAATAAGCATCACAATTTCCCCTTCATGTATGGTTACTTGATGCCAGGAGGGATCTACCCCCATATCGACTCTTATACATGCTGCTATGACAGTAGCAGCCCGCTTAGCTCAGAAGTTAAAGCATCACATTGTTCTGTCGGTGCTTGAAACCATTTTATCTTCTCCAATTTTTTCAAATGGACGATTTGAAGACATTGATTCAACGAAATTTTTCAATTTCTTATTGTACTATATTCAACTCTATGTTTTCCTCTATCTATAGAGTACATTAATGTAACTTGATGAGTTGATCTGCCTATACATATTACCTTTACTGCTATATTGGAAATGAAAAGGTCACTTCAAAGTGAATTCTCCCTAGATACACATATTCACTGAAAATTTGTTTCAATTTAATTTTCTATATATATATNTTTATGGTAAAATAAATATTTTTATAATTTTAAATTTAGAACTAATTTCTATATATATAACCAAATATAATATTACATAAGCATCAAAATTTTGTTTTTCTGTTAATTTGATTTGTTCAACGTGGCCATTCATTCACACGACCAATTAATGGTCTTGTGACGTTGAGTTAGGCGAAACGAAATCCAAATCAGCGCTACTCGTCATCAAAATTAAAGTACTCTAAAAATTTAGAGTTATTTAAAGAAATGTACACTTTGAAAAATAACTTTTGAAAAAATATACAAAACAATAAGAATTCCACATTCTCACCGCACCAAAATAAACTCCGCTCAACCGAGTGAGCAGATTAACTAAATTTACAAAATAATTACTATATTACCATTCAATTCATATGATAGTTTTTGCTTTTTTAGTATAATGAATGTCATTTTCATATCCATTATCCAATGCATCTATCACCGTTACACTACAACTTTATATTCTCCATCCCATTTGCAACATTGATCTTCTTCTTCCTCCTTTGTTTCTGTTTACGTTTTTTCTTCTTTTTCATGATTGAAGCTTCTTCTTCAACAAGACGCTATTTAAATGAGAAATTTGGGTACTAATTGAAGCATTTTCCTTCTTCAACGAGACCGTTGTTCCAAAAAATCGAGTGTGTAGGTTAGTGTTTTTCTCCTCTTAGTGGTTTGGTTATTTCTTAAAAAAATTTACTCATCTTCCTATTGTTGAAAAATCACTGTCTTCTAGCATGACGTACATTTTGTATGACATTAGACAATAAATTAATCTAAGTCAGAATTGATTACTTGAAGGGTTCAAGTGGTTGTTTATAATTGCTTGAACTCTTCAAGTAATTATGTGATTCTGCTAGTAAACCATGTATAAAAGGGTAAATTTCTCTAGCTACCCATGAACAGAGTTGCAAACTAAATAGATATTTTAAGGAGCACATATAATATATTGTTTTTGTAATCTATTTGAATCTTTATAATAGGCTATTGAAGATGTCATGTTTAAGTGTCCAAGACTTTGCACACTGTGAGTTAAGATGTATTAATAGAAGATGTTATTGCAGAAGAAGGACAGTTATGAAGATATCAGAATCGCATCGAAACAAAAATATGTTATATTATTATTGTGAGGACAATATATGAGAATTTCTTGGATGGTAAAACTCTGTTGATAGAGTAACTGAATTTTTTTATCATGGACAAAGAGAAGGTGAAAAGATTTATCTGAAGTCAAGGATTTAAAAGAAGTTAAAGATGAGTTGAAACATATGAAATTTCACTTCCATGTTTGTATTGGGTATTTCATATTTCTAACAATGGCCACTATTATCATAGATGTCAAGTAGGTCATGGATATATAATTTGCATGCAACGCAATTGTTAATCAAGAGTATGTAACGTTATGCTAAAATGAATTTTTAATCAAGAATCAATCTATAACGGAGTTCTTAATCATTTTTTTTTTGTATTTCAACATTTGTGTATAAAAAATTATATTTTTACTTGAATAGTTCCTACACTATAAATAAGACAAGTTACAAATTTCATATCCAAAATTCATAATCCACACCCAAATATGTCTGTAATCCATACTTTCAAAATAATCCTAAACATATGCATGAGCGTGGTGTCGTTGTCGATAACGATGAGCACCCAAAGAGCTAGGTAAGCGATAACCTATTAGGAAATCAAATTTTTCATTATCCAGTCCCAACAACTAATATATAGCCTCTACCAAGACCAAGTAATTGTAAATTGATCGATTTTGGTAAGAACAAAAATTTTAGATTCATGTGTACCGAATAGTCAAATCACTATTTGAGGGGTTTAAGTAATCATAAACAACTACTTGAACCATTTAAGTAATCAATTCTGACTTCGACATAGTTTCTGGCAGAATCAAATAACTACTTAAGGAGTACAAGTAGTCACAAACATGTACTTGAACCATTCAAGTTATTAATTTTGGCTTCAATTTGTTTACTGCCAGAATTTTATAATTAGTTAAGAGGTTCAAGTAAATATAAACAACTACATTAATCATTCAAGTAGTTTTTTACAACTTGAATTGTTTAAGTGATTTTCATACTCACATACCTACATATTATATACAAAGGAGATTGATCATACAAAAAATACTTCAGTGTAAATCAATACAATACAAGATACATACAATATCTACACAAAATTCATCCTATACCACACCAAGAAAATTGATAAATTTGAAAACATCTGAATAAGAAAAAATAAGTTTTATACGTGGTTGGCTATGATCCATCACGTATGTGAATGAGTATAACTCTAAGTACAGTTTGATGGTATATCTAGCAACGCACATATCGTGCCATTAAAAGGAAATAAAGCACTATTTTTCTTGCTTTTAGAAAAGAGGCATGTTTTTCCTTAATTTTTTTCTAAAGAGTATATTTCTCTAAATAACCTGAAATTTTATTAATTAAATTTTATTGACAAATGGATGAATGTTATATATATTTTAGTATGATAGTATGATGTGGCATGCAGAAAAATTGTTGCAAAAGGAGAAGGTAAATAGTAAACAATGGTAGAATAACATATAATATACTAAAAGCGGAAGTAGGAGAAAAAATATTTTTTAAACAATTATGTCCATGTGTTGTTTTTGGTAATCTTAAAATGACCATTAAAATTATTTTTGTTATATTCTCATCATTGTTACTATCGTTTGTTACTAACTGCAATAAACTATGGTCATTTAACACATCCGAACAGTTATAAACCTGATAAAATAATTTGTGGTTTGAAATTATATCACTTTTTAAGTGAATTAATACCATTATTTTAACAACGAACAATATCACTTTTTTAAATAGAGAAATATTTATTGTTATGGTTGAAAAAAAAAATAATATACAATTGCATAAATATATTCACGTAATTTACAAAAAAAAATTATTTTCACTACACAAATGGAAAAAATAAAGATCAAAGATAAAAATAAAATATGAAATAGATAATCTAATTCTACTGACATCTTATTTTCTTTCAACTTATTAAAGCATATTTCTTCAATGCGCTCTTAAATTTTTTTTAGAAACATAAAATGATTTTGTACAACTTGATTGAATAAAAATATATCAACAAATAAAAATAATATCAATATAATATTGCATTGATTTTAATCTCATAAATCGAAAACAAATAATATGATGTTAAATACACATCTTTTGAATTTACATAAACACAACATAATTATAATGAACGTTCATAATTAAAAATATAATAAGTTCAATTAAAAATATATTAAGTTCAATTAAAAATATATTGTCTATTTTGTTTGAAAAGGACAAAATTCGTTTTTACCAATAAAGTCAACCATTTGAAACGGGTTAAAGATTGACTTGCTAAACCCGACCCACGAGAATGCTAACCGGTAGTCCAATATCCAGAATACTGGACAGCTGCGTCAATTTTCACAGCCCAGCGCACACACTAGTCTTGTTTGGTTAACGAGAAAATAGAAGGGAGACTGACAGAGGCAAGATACTAACGAATAATGAATGGGGTTTCGGTTTCAGTTTCAGCTTCCCCTACCCCTTTATGTCCTCTCCGAACAAAACTCCATGCTAGCCGTCACACATCTGCATCTTGCTCGGTAATTCTGTGCCCTCTACAATCCTCAAATTTCAAGCTCCAGATCATAGGAAATTCAAAAGCAAATGGTTCACAGAGAATTAGAATACGTTGCAATAGCAGCAGCTCAACGGGCGGTCCTGGCTCTGGTACATAACTTTTGCTTCCTCAATTTATTGGATTTTTTTTTGTTTGTTTTGGTTAGTATGGTTTATGGAGAATTGAAAAGTCTATGTACCTAATTATTTGAAGTGGGTTTCTCATTAGGAAAGTATGTTCAGTTAGGTTTCATTGATGTGATATTAGGATAGGGTTGATGAGGATTTTTCATTTGCCTTGTCAAATTTGTGAGGCGCTTGATTATCAGCATCTAATAGGTCTTTCTCAATTGAAAGTTTGGTTCTCTGTTCTCTCTCTTATATATTTGCAATAGCATGGATTTCTTCAACTGTGTATTATTCCTTAGGTGCATTGGATTTCATATGAATGGAATGTTTGTTCATTTTTTGACTTAGAAATTGTAAAATTTAGAACCTTCCCCGTCCCTCACTTCCTCTCTCCCTCCTTGAGGAAAGCTCTTCCTTATTTGAATATGATTATAACTCTTTTTTCTTGTGCAAAACTTTTCCTTGCTCGAATTATGTAAATGTCATAATAGAAGTATACCTTCATTTATAAGCGAGTAATCCCCAACCAATACTGTTCTTTTTACGAACTTCTCAACATACTTGGTAAATAAATCATCTATATAGTAACGTACACTAATCACTGTCATTGATAAACTCTCATCTTGATCGAGGATGCTCCTCTATCTTGTCTAGTTCAATTGTTTTAATTTGCAATATTTTGATTCACATTTTTAGAAAAAAGTTATTGATGAAAGAAATAATGAGAATTTGATTGTGGTGACTGTTGATTTTGTTATTGGAAAGCAAGTAGTTCTTTGTAGCACTATATTCTTTTCCTTATCATTGCCATTTTTTCCCTGATTTACGTTGCCAAATATTTGAGCTATCTGCGTATCTGTTGCAGGTGATAATGAAAGTAGGAGTGTTCTGGATGCCTTTTTCTTGGGAAAAGCTTTTGCAGATGCTCTAACTGAGCGTCTTGAGTCAGGAATCGGTGAGATCTTAAGTGGAATTGGTAGGCTGCAAGCTGAGCAACAAAAGCAAGTACAGGAGTTTCAGGTAGTTGGGCATTTCAAGTTTCAGTGTACTGATGACTGACTTAAAGCTCATCTCCTCTTGTTCTTCCAAACACCTGTTAGCTTAATTTAGTTCATTCTCCCAAATCATTACTTTTTTCTGTTTTCCTTTCTAAAATCAAAGTTAGTATTTCTTCACTGCTGTCAAAAAGATTCGAAGTATGGATGTTTGCCTTGTGGTCTGTTACTTTCTTTATTGCATCAGAAATAAAACCACATTGGCATTATAGATATCATGTCTCACTATAGGCCATGAAAAGCAGCTTCTGTTGTTGCTTTGAATCAAAGCCTTTGATTTTACCATGGGAGAGCAAAAAACATGGCTTAGTTGCGGTTTATTTCTTTATTGCTTTCCCTTTTTTAGGGTTGGGGAGGGGGGGGGTTTTCATTTCACCAAGGTCTGAAAATGTCATTCTCCGTGATAGTTTCCGTACATCACTTGCACATAAAGAAAAGGAAAAGAATCTAATTTTGATTAAACCAAGTTTTAAGTTAAACTTTTAGCTTTAATAATTGCTTCTACAGAAAACTGCGAATGAAATTAGCTGCTTGTTACTATGTGTGATCATTGCTTAGGTATTTGTATGGTTGTTCATGATGTGGACTAAATTTTGGGTGATTAACTGAAATAGTTTGTACCGTCGATCGTTAATGAAACTTGTGCATAGAAATGACACATCTGATCACTTTTGTTTAATTTGATTTTTGTCCGAAAGAATCGGGAAAGATCAACCACGCGTGATTTTACTTTTTGAATTTATTCAATATATATTAGATGAATCTTTTAGAAACTTTTGAGTCCTCCATTCATTTAGATGTCAAAATGACGATGTACATGTACAAAACTTGAATAATTTAATGCAGGAAGAGGTAATAGAAAGAGCCAAAAGAGCCAAAGACAAAGCAGCACGTGAGGCCATGGAGGCGCAAGGATTGACTTCAAAGTCTACAACTGGATTCTCAACACCTCGAGCAGATTCAGTAAGTTCACCTGCAATCACTGAGGATGATGCTGATAACGGTCAGCCCTCGATGATAGAAATCGCAGATCCAGATTCTTCTAACAGGGACGATGCGGTGTTGGATTCGTAGAGTAAGAGCAACTAGCCAGTCATCGTCCCTTAGGAGTTAGTAGTTTTGATCACCCAGACCCAAAATTATGAATTTGAGGAGTGAAACCCCTGTTATAAGATCTCATGTAATCTAGTTAAGTCCTCATTTAGTCTTTAGGGTGCTTAATGATAGGATACTGCAGTTTCTAAAGCTTAAAATTTTACAAATTTACAGTCATGTCAAACCTTCTTGTTGATTTTAAGTGAAAGATGGGAAAATAAAGAACCATTTTTTTTCTTACACGAAGCATAAATTAAATTAATCCTTTTCTATCGCAATGTATATATATAGAAAGAACTTGATCAGGCAGAATAATTAACATGCAGAGAAAATAAAATAAGGAAACTTACGCTAACATAAGGATAACTAGAATTGCTCCTAAAACTTATGCTAACATTAAGTACTACAGTAAACAACTGATAGCAATTCTTAAGACAACCAAAACAATTGATCGGTGTTCTTTTCCTTCTCTTCTGCTTAGCCGTTAGCAGCTCGTTTCCATTCAGCTACAATTTTCGGTAAATTTAAACCAGGTGGTTCTGCCTATCACTGAAAGCTGTATGTCAAAACTCTCATCTTCGTAAGAACATATGCATGCGAGATAGATATATAGAGAGATCTTTTGATCGGTGAAAGAAAAAGTAATTAATAAATGCATTTATAGCCTTATCTCTCGAGAGAAATAGTACAACATGGAATGCAAATTTGACACCATATCAAAATTCTTGAAAATAGAAAGCTAGGTTGTGCTCTCCATTTTCATCTCATGGCAATTTGCAATTCCATTATCCCATCATTCATCAAGTTCAATACCAGACATGGGAACCTCACCCACGATTTGGTTATCATCATTATCCTCATCATCACTCTGATCACCAGCATCTCCGCCCGATCCCTTCTTGAAGTAATCCACTTTGAAGTCGTAGTTGTCGTCATCCATAGCACCTGCTGAAGCTGATTTGTTTGCCTTTTTCCTTCTCTTCTTCTCTGCTCTCTTCATCTTTGGATTAAGCATACCTTCCGTCGCATACAGTTTCTCATTTTGCCTTCTAGTTGCTGTTTTTCCCTTGGTTTTTCCCTCGCTGTCTTCTTCGTGTCCCATAGATTGGTCACTTTCACCATCATCTCCCATATCTTTGGCCCTTTCCTCATCTTGAGCAGATGGTCGGATTTCATCATTCTGCGGTAAAATAATTGCAAAAAGAATCAAGCAATAAAGTACAAGCATGTAGAAACTGATAAAGTTTCGATTACGTGAAGTTTCATTCTCCACTAGTGTAACATATCCAAAAGATAATTTTTCAAAATAACATTAAATACCGGTTGACAACCATCTCAACATGCAATCATAATATGAAACGAGTAGTCAGCACAACATCATGTAAGATCACATCATAAGGCATCCTTTCAGAATTCTTTTCTGGGTTAATAAGCATATTTTCAGAAATTTACAACAAACATTTAAATGTACATTAAAGGAAGATTATAAGATTATTCGTATAGCAACATTCCTCCTCCTCATCTTCCCTCTCCTTGCATGGAGGACAAGCAGCATCAAGTACAAAACAAATGGCCAAATAGCAAAAAAATATACAAGAGAACCAACCTCTAGCATATTGTCATCGAAATTGAGTGGACAACTCGGTGGAACTTCAACTGGATTAAAATCATCAACAGACTTGAGGCTGCCGATGAATGAAGTTTCACCATTGTAGACTTCGCCAATGTTGAACTCTTTGCCAAGCTCGGAAACAATTCTAGCCTCTGAAGGCTCTGCTTGTTCTCTAACAGGGGGCATTGTGTAATATGGAATTTTACCTAAAATAAGTAGGCCAAACATCACTTAGTTTAATTGTTGAATCGAATTATCGACCCAACATGACTTCAACAAGAAGGGACTGCGTTGTAGTTTTTTTAAAAGCTATCAAACGTTTTCTTTAGTTATTCACTTAAAAAAGGTTAGGAGAGATTCATACCCTCGTTCCAGTCATGCAGTACAATTCTTGCAGCAGCTTCAACATCCACAATACCACCCTTTTTAAGTTTTCCCCTAACAGTGGCTACCTTCTGCAGAAAGTCATCCACTGAATCAAAGCTTGGGAGCTTATACAAAGTTACCAACAGTTTGGCAGGGCAAAGCTTGAGAATTTCCTTCACTGAAAAGGTCCAAAAGGTGGCAGGATTAGTATTGTGCTTCCACCCCAGATAAAAATTATTGACCACAAAGAACACACGACCTTCTTTATCATATAGTTCTTATAAGCAAGAATTGAACTTCATGACCAAAATTACTATCATTAACGTCCTATCTACAAATGAATCTTTGAATGCCAGTAAAACACTGTCCACACCCCGAGACCCAAAAAAGAAGCCCTTTATACCAGGACACCAGATTGTCATTTGCCAGTAAGTGACAATAAAATTAAATATGGGAAAGCATGGCACCTATTATATTTGTCCTATAATGCATACTGTGGTGTTATATACCAACAATGCAAATATATATGTTCTTACAAATACCAGTAGTAAATATCTTCAAATTCTTCATAACACATGTTTTTATAAGAAACGAAATGTTTTACTTAAAAAGTAAGAGTTCACAAGTTCAAAACACACGTTGAATAAATCATTCTACCAAGAGTGTCCCAACAATGAATTTTTAACCTCACAACCAATCAACATCTATATGCAAAAGAAGATTCAACTAGAAAAACATGATTGAGAATTGTGTAACTAAAATAGATTGCAACCAGCTATATTACAGGGCTAACGAAGAGTAAGTTTAATTACCGGGACTGATGGGATCATCCAACTTCTCAATTCTTTTGCAATTTCGAAGAGCAACAGATGCATCATTCTCTCGAGATCTTACCATTACAACACCAGGGCAGTCCATCAATTTCACATTCTTGTCTAACTGAACTTCTTGCATTGATCTTGTCAGTCCTGGAGTAGCACCAACATTGACAACATGGGATCGTTTCAAGCTATTGATAAGACTGCTTTTACCAACATTAGGCAGGCCAATGACACCTACTGTAATGGATTTCTTTATCTGCCAGAGACGAAGAAAAGTACAAAGATTGTTTAAAACTGAAGTGATTTTCATGGATTACAATAAACATTTGTCAAGCATCTTCCACAAGTGAAAGGGTGGGAAAGGTGCAAAAACTAGGCATCGAATATAAGCCCATACATAGAAATTACAAGAGTCGTTTCCATGCAAAGTATTTTTCAAACAAGGAACACAGGTATCCACCTGTCTAATCTGATCATGGAAAATCAGAAGTAAACACACTATTAGATCATTCTTTCGAAGGGTATATCAGGATTAATCACTATGGTTCAAATGTGCTGCTAGTTAAGATTTCATAATCCCGCATGTTGATGCACGATATTATTACTGCCTAAACAACAACCGTCTGGTGTCACATTGTGCTAGGATTTTTACACCAGAGAATTTTATATTAATTAAATTTGAAAAAGATTGGAAAAATGGTTAAACCATTAGTATTAAATAAAAGTTTCGTCGACAAATCAAGGGCTAGGAAAGCTTAGAAAATGCTAGGTTAGCCAGACTTCAAAGAATCATAAGTGAATGATTAAAAATCCTTAGTCTGAGAGGTTAACAATCTAACATGAAGGGATTAACAAGAACCCTGCAACTATGAATTACTGATTAAGCAAATAAAAAAGAAGAAAGCCAACAGGGAAGCAAGTACTTTTCCAACAAATACAAGAACATAAGCAACAACTGCATCCTCAGTAGCATTGACAAACAAGATGATACTAATACATTATTTAGGAACATCATATGCTTATGATTTCAGTTTTATCAGTGTGCTTAGTTGAAACTTAAAACCCATGGCATAAATAGATTTCATGTGGGATGAGGATATCTTATGAAACACGGAGGTGCATACGTGATAGATAATTACCGGGGTCAACAGGAAAACATAAGTTATTACAATTCACTAGAACAAAGGACAGCACTCAGCAGTCAACAGGAAAGCATTTTATGTCTCACAAAAGCAATTAATTCCAGGAAATAAAGAGTAGTTAAATTTCTGAGAGATTTATTTTAATCAATCAATTTCCCATACAGTTATATGCCAATCCTAAGGCATAAATGTTGCTAGTACCTCATAACTTCTAGAGTAATTCTTCAACAATTTAATAAGAGTTTCAGCTCCAAGGCAGTCACTTGTCTGCAATAGATTGCTTGATTTTGATGACTTTGAAGAAGATTTCCATCCTAAGTTTGACCTCTGTTCTTGTGTGCTGCACTTAAATGCAACAGTTGGTAATTCTTCTCTCAGATATTTTAGCCACTTCTCAACAGCTTCTCGAGGGACAAGATCTGATGTGCAAATATCAGTTATAATTATTGGATGTGTTGGAAAATATCTTCAGAAATGAAGAACCAAAAAAGGTATATCGTATCTCACTCGTGAAACAATCTATCCTACTGCAAAGTGTGTATACATTGAGTTCATTAAATAAGCACAACAAATGCTACCTTTTGTTTCCCATCAGAATAATGGGTACCTCTGGTTCTGTTACCATGGAACTATCTTTGGCAAAAGATGGGAGGATAAGGAAGATGGGATGCAAGGTGAATAAACTACCTATTTTGTTCAGGAGTAGCACAAGATGCTTGTCAGGTCCAGATTTCATCACCATCTTTTCCATATCAACACAACGGGTGCCGAGGGGATCACGGGCATCTAGAACTTCCAAAATCACATCAGATGCTTCAATGACCTTGACCAACTCCTTGTAAAAAGCTCTATCCGAGTTATCTATATCACAATCAGAAATCAAAAGAATGACAATGAGCACGTGAGGATTCTGTTTTATTTCTTCAGTTACTCCCCCGAAAAGTGCTTCTTAAAATATAAAAAAAAGGTTATTTTCCTGAAAACTTACCCTTATTTCTGCCTGTTGCGATGGAATCATCACTACCCTTCACCACCCCAAACGTTTGTTCTTTTCCAGATACATCATTATCTTGAAGCAATCCCAACTTCCGCTTTTTAGCCTGAATAAGGTTATCAACCTAAATTACCAATGAAGTACTACAGTCTACAACTGGATAATTGACATGATCTAACCTATAGAATGGTGTGAGAAACGTCATAGGTTCATAATGATATTCACAATATGTAGCGATCATTACCCTTTCCTTGCGGGCAGCTTTCTTTTGTTCCATTTCCTCAATACCTCGAGCCCGGCGAGCTTCAAGAGCTTTGAGCTCTTGTTCCTTAAAGGGCCAGTCATTGGGAATACCTGGGTCCTTCTCAACCTTGCGCTTGTTGTTAACGGAAAGCTTTTTTGCCTCCTTGGCCTTCTTCTTGTGATGCTCCTTCACCTTTTTGACGATCTTATACTTCTTCTTCAACGAGACCCTCTTGCTCTTGCTCTCTGCAACAAGTTAATTCAGAAAATGATAGATGCACATGAATTAGAGAATTTAATCCACCAAATAAAGTTGAAGATTAAAGGCTTAAAGATCATTTTTTAGTTCAATTATAGATTTGCTTACTTTTACTCCTCTTCACCATGATGAAGCTGTGTCTATGGCTATATCAAATTAGGAATTGAGCGGAGAGTTACCAATGGGAGATGTACTATACGAATTTGTTCCTGCTGAGAGTTAAACGACAGTTAAACATCGTTAGAGCATTAATCGAGTATGCAGAAAGCAAAAAGAGCTGGATAACACTATAGCTCAGATTGAGAGAGGAAGATAAATATGAATATAGACTGGACGGGGAGACCAAAAGATGATAGCGAAAAGAGGCACATGGTATGTACCTTTCGAGGTTCAGAGAGCTTACCGTCTAACAGGTAGCAAAGATAATGATTTAGGGTTTTGGACAACAGATGAAGAAGATGAACCCAAGGTGTGGAGGTTAATAGGGATTATGTAAATGGGCCTGAAATTCGAAATAGTTAGTGGGTCAGTCCATATATACAACCCAAAATATGCCGGGATAATCATGCCGAACACACCACAACTTTAGTAGGCAGAGTGAGTGACGGATAAGTCTCATAAAAAAATTTAAGAAAAATTATAAATTAATCTCTTAAATTATCTATTTATTATCATTTATAATTTTAAGTTATTATTTTTTTTATTTATAATCTTAAATTTTTCATTTCACATCAAATTCAAATTGATGTAGTGAATTCCGTTTTAATTTTTTGAAAAAAATATTTCAGATAATATCATTTTAAAAGAAATTTCGATCATCTAAAATAATATTATAAAATTATTATATATAATATAACTAACAAAAATAATTGGACAGTGTTGCCCTTCTCATTTTGTTTTGAAGAGTAAAAAGAGACTAAAAATGAGATTGAGGTTATGAAAGAACCCGAATTAGGGATTTTGGTGACGGGAAGACGTAGGGCTCCGGTTTCTTTGAAGGAGAAGACGTTGTCGCCGGCATTCATTGTCATCGACGGTAATATGATTTTGATTGCTTCACGTAAGTTGTCTGATTTCGAGCTGAGTTCGAGCATGGGTTAATTTCTGCAGCCATTGAATGGGTCAGTTTCTTATTTCGAACTGAGTAGCTCTGTTTCTGATTTCAAGCTGAATCCGATGTTCTCTCTGTTTCCTGGATGTTTTCATCAGCTCCACTGTCATCGGCTCGGCTGTGAGGTGGTGGTGGGAGCAAAATGAGAGGAATTTGTTATGGGAGCAATAGTTGTTGCTTTTCTTCTGTTACGTGTCAAACAAGAATTGAATTAGAATTTTGAAAGCACTAGCATTAGCCATTAACGGTAGAAATGGTCTGGCCTTCTTTGAGGCATTCTTTTTTTTTTCCATTCCGGTCGAAACATATCAGAAAACCGGTCGGAAAAAACCTCTTTAATTTCGGTTTCTGACCGAAACTAGAATGGTCGATAGCTGGAACGGAACGAGAATGATAACTATAATCAGATCTAATCTTTCATCTATAATCTGTGGTTTAAAATTATAAAATCAACCTGATCAAAACTAGTTAGCTTTGGCATTTTATTTTTTTCCTAAACCCTACTAAACAAATCCCTATTCTTCTCCCCATCGCAGCAGCTCGTGGGTTAGCAGGTCTTCGACCATTTCTTCTTCCCATTTTAGCAGCTTGTCTTCAATTTCTGGAATTGCTTTACGAGGAACTCCGTAGATTCTTTCTGTCTCACCTTTCTCAGATTTTCTTGGAAACTTTGCTGATAAATGCCAAGAAAACATGGAATTTGAATTGGCTTCATCTCTATGCCTTTGTTCTTCACTTGCTAGTCTGTGAATGTGTTGACAACTTGAGAGGTGGTTGATTATAAGCATAATAATGAAGATAACAAATGTGTTTTTGTAGTGTTTAAAACCCATAAGTTTCTTTGCCAGAAAAAGAAAGAACTTGGTTGGAAAAGGAGGAAAAATACAGAGCAGCTAGAATTGAGTATTTTTGCTAAATATTGTAGGCTTCTTTCTTCTTTTTTTAATATGAAGATTAGGAGACTTATGGCCTATACAGTGACAAAACTCCATTGATTGTTTCGTAATCAATTGCTCAATCTTTTTTTAAATTGTCGAAGACGAGATGCGTGCTAACCCACGAGCTGCTCTGCTGCTGCGATGGGTTAGCCCATGGGTAGGAGAAATGGGAAGAAGAAAGGGAATTCGTTTAGTAGGGTGGGGGTGGAAATAGAAGGCCAAAACGACCTAGTTTTGATAGTGGTGATTTAATAACTTTAATATTTTAAAATTACGTCGTTTTAAAGTAAACTGACGGACATGGTCATAATAGTGTTTATATTCTCTTTAAATTATTCATGCATGATCGCCAAACAAACATGTCTAAATTAAACTCACCTTCAATTACAACAGTAACTAATACAGTAGCATCAATTTCAAAAGTTACAGAATTAATTGGATGTTAAGAAGCTTTGGATAATATGGACACTACCTTAAGTTAAACCAGAAACAATTTATAAAATTGAAAATTTTTATTTCACAAGTAGACAGATAATCAAAACTTTTGAATATACTATCATTTACAGAATAATGATGATATAATTTATCTCTTACATATACATGATTTATATCATTTTATGTAAAAGTATAAATATCTACATATAGGACTTGTACAAATTACTTCCAGGCTCTTGACTTTATTAGGTCAGAACATCAGCATACAATACACTCTTAGAGATTGTAGATGTTTTAACTGGAAAGCCTCACTTATGGGAGATATAGAGACCAGTTTATCTCACCGACCATTTTATTTTAATATTTATCCTAATCTGAGCGTTGCTCTTTTTGACAGTAATTTAGCCAAGATTCTTGAACTAAGAGTTCAATCACATGATTATGACTACCTACCAGGATCATCTACTTTTGCCATCTTATTCAGGATTCACCTTAAGGTTCTTTCCACCTTAAATCCGTATACTCGTAAGCAAGTCAGCGAGGACATATTGTTCTTATTGATACTAATATTTTCAACAATCAAGCCGTTATCCCTTATATGATACCATGGGTAGATATTATTTTTCCTGAAACTTGGCAAATCTCTAATGTCGTACCAACAAAACCTATCATTAGACAAACTCTTGAAGATGTCATTCAAACCCAATGAGCTAATATTTATCTTCGTTTTCAAAAACTCTAAACTAGAAGTCTTTCTAGTATAAGCAACAGAAGTACTCCTCATTATAAGGTTGATCTTCCTGAATCTTTCAAACAATCTATATCTAAACCCAGAGGATCTAATGGATATGAGAATTCCTTTATCCCTGAAGATTATATCAAAGGAATCCATATATCTGACAACTAGATACATCATGGTGTTTATGAATCAAAAATGTTAACAGAAGGCCTAGTAGCCCACTACCAGTGATATGCAATTTAATCTTTGATGGATTTTACACCCAGAAGTTTATTAAGACAAAGTTTTCACCAGGATTTTATGCAACCAAAGTATCAGGATTTTAGGAATTGGTATTTTTCAAACCATAATCCTCAACAGATTTTAGATCTTAAGAATCTTTATTACTACCAGTTAGACAAAGATTAGCACCTTCAGTATTTTTCTGAATGGTATTTTCAACTTACCTTACATGTTGAAATACATGATGACCAGCAAATACAAGTTCTTTCCAATATGCAAAAAAATTGGATAACCACAGGTGGTCGTACTTACCAATCTACTTATCCACCACCTTTATCTTTAGAACTTGCTCCAGGAAATGGGATTCAAAAACCTTTAGTTATAAATCCTTATACTAAAGTCCCAGAAATTGCTAGTCATCAGGAACCTGTTAGAATTAAGGATATTTTCCCTTTAACCAAACAGAATAATTACACTAATATTTTCCTCCAAACTGTAGGAACTCAGCTAACCCGTATTGAAGATCATCTCGACCAAATACAAGATACTAAGACTCAACAAAATCTTGTTGATCAGCAGAAACTTACTCTTGAACCTGTCACTATAAAACCCCCTTTTGTAGTTCAGAATTTTAAATTAAAATCTACTAAGAATGAGGAGGATTTTATGGAAACTCTTATTGGTAAAATAAAAAACCTTAAGATTTCCACTCCTGAAACCTTAGGAAAAATGAATATGATGAATCAGGATGATTCACCTCATCAAGACGAATCCGAAGAATTTTTTCTGTCCCAGATATTGGATATTCAGAAAACTTTGATGATACAATCAATAAACTCTCCCACTCCTCCTATTCCAAAAGACCTACTACTCGTATGGCTTTAACAGGACCTAGTCGATATTTTTATCCTAGACCTGCCCCACAGGATCTATTGTATGAAGAAGATTTTTTTCATACTCAAAGATCTTATCATGGTAAAACCATTTACGAATGGAACATAGATGGAAAAACTGAATATCAAGTTTTTGAAACCATATATCAGATGATTATGTACTCATCAGTTTATAAACAGAATGACAATACAGATCACCAAATCTGTAGATTTCTTGTTAATGGATTTATATGAACTCTTAAAGGATGTTGGGATAATTGTCTCACAGAAAGTGGGCGTAATGAAATTTTAAATTCCTTTAAGATCAAAATGGACCCCTTAATGGGAACCCATACCAGAAATGAAGATGCTTTTTATACTCTTACTCAGTCTATAATTCACCATTTTCTTGGACCAGGCGTGATTAATGCTAACAAACATAGAGAATTATTACAGAATCTGAGATGTCCTTCCTTAACCCATTTCTGGTGGTATAAAGATATATTTCTCATGAAAGTCATGCAGAGAAGTGATGCTAACAGTGAACATTGGAATGTCAAGTTCATAGCTGGTCTCCCTAGTCTTTTGCAGAAAAGGTTCGAAAAAAGCTTAGGGATAAATATGATCAGATGGACATTCCATATGACCAGTAAACTTATGGCCATCTTGTTGCCCTAGTCATTGACGAAGGATTAGCTCTTTGCAATGACATGAAACTACAACATTTGATGAAAAATTAGAATCTTGATAACAGAAAAGAATTGGGTGAATTATGTGACCAATTTTCCTATGATACTAAGCTACAGTATCCTTATACATCTCGATCTCATAAGGCTTCCAAACCCTATGAGTCTCATCAAAAATATTTCTCGAAGAAGAAATCTAGACACAAAGATTCCCCGCAAACTCTTACTAAGAAATTTTCAACCAGAAAACATAAATCCAAAGGCACCTGTTATAAGTGTGGATTACCAGGACACTATGCTAATAAATGTCAATCCAAATTTAAGACAAAACTGAATGCATTATCTTTTGATGAGGAGACCCAGCAGAAAATCTTAAATTGTCTCTCTGAAGGCATTCTATATAAGATAGTACAGATGAAGATTTTACTCATATTTATGTATCTGACTCTGACTCATCTGCTACTTCTGAACAGCCTTTTGCTCTAAATCTAGCAACATGATAACTGAAGCCAACTATTGGAAAGCCATAGTTGAGATGAATGATCTTGATATGAATGGACCAAGCATCAATGTCTTAACTGACACTCAACGATCTTTTCTAGCTATTGTAGGCCAGATTACTGATCCCGAGATAAAATTAAAGTTTTTAGAAACCTGTTATAAAACTTATAGCACTCCTGATGCCATCCCTATTGAGAACTATAGTATGAAAGAACTCTTGACTCGTATCCAACAGGACTCTTTACCAGCTAAACTTGATACTATTTCATATCTGAAAATAGAGATTAATACCATTAAGTCTGAAATTCAGTAGTTGAAGACTGCTAATCAAATCATTTTCCAGGATCTCCATCTCCCTAAACAGTCCCCTGCGAAAGGAAAATCTTCTTTAGAGGCACCTAAGACTTCTTCACCTCCGGAGAATACTGGTACAGTAACCACATAAACGACTAAGGATGAGAATCCTTATTTATTTCTTCTAAGCCAAGTCACCTTCTAGAAGTGGTATACTAAAATTACTTTAGTTATCAAACCAGACTTCATAATTAAAGATGACATTGTATTAGTCGATAGTGGTGCTGATATGAACTGCATTCATGAAGGATTAATTCATATCAAATACTTCCAGAAAATCACTCAATATCCTACTAGTGGTAGTGGTAATTCTATGCGTGTCCAGTATAAAATACTTGAAGCACTAATATGCAAATATGGTATTTTATTACCTACATCATTTGTTTTAATAAAAAACATGACACAAAGTATAATTCTAGGCAATATTTTTTAAATTCCATCATGCCTATTACCAGAATTGATACATCAGGTATCCATACCATAATAAACGATACTAATATTACATTTGAATTTATTTCAAAATCGTACACAAATGAAGTTGATCTGATAAAACATCTTATTGAGAATAAGACTAATCAGTTAAATTTCATTCAGAAAGAAATTCAAGTTCTTACTATTGATCAATGTATACAGCAACCTACAATACAGAATAAGTTAAAAACCATTCTACATGATTAAAAACAGAAATTTGTAGTGACATCCCTAATACTTTTTGGAATAGAAAGAAACATATCATATATCTACCTTATAATCAGGATTTTGATGAGAGAAATATTCCTACTAAATCTAGGCCCAGTCAGACCTAGTAAATCTCATAGGAGTTGTACAACATTCTATGCTAATAAAAATGCTGAGATTGAAATAGGATTACCTAGGTTAGTGATCAATTACAAATTGTTTAATGATGCTTTACAATGGATAAAGTATCATATACCGAATAAAAAGGATATGTTAGACAGACTTCATGATTTAGTAGTTTTTTTTCCAAAATTTGATTAAAAATCTGGATTTTTGGCAAATATAGATAGCTGAGCAGGATAGATAGAAAACTGCTTTTATAGTAGCTTTTGGCCATTATGAATGGAATGTCTTACCTTTTGGAGTTAAAAATGGTCCTTCAGAATTCTAGCATATTGTGAATGACATATTCAATTCTTATACTAAATTTATTATTTGTTATATAGATGATATTTTAATATTCTCATCCTCTATAGATCAGCATATCAAACACTTGTATATTTTCATGCATGTTATTATCATAAATGGCTTATTTCTTTCTACTAGCAAAATGAAAATATTTCATACTGCAGAAATATTTTTAGGTCATAATATTTCCAATGAAACTATTATCCCTATTAACCAAAGTATCGAATTTACTTTTAAATTTTCAGATGAAATAAAAGAAAAGACTCAATTATAGAGATTTCTTGGTAGTCTCGATTATATTCGAGACTTTTATCCTCAGTTAGCACAAGATACTTCTATTCTGAATAACAGACTTAAGAAAAATCATAATCCTTGGACAACAGAACATACTCTAGTTATTAAGAAAATTAAGTAAAAAATTAAAGTTATATTGTTTATCTTTGCCCAATCCTAATTGACAGAAAATTATAGAAACAGATGCCTCCAACCACAGTTATGGTGGTATTATTAAACAGGTAAACCATCATAAACAGAAGGTAAAACTCTTAAGGTTTACTTCAGGAACTTGGAAAGGATCAGCTAAAAATTATCCAACCATTAAACAAGAATGTTTAGCTATTGTTAAATGTGTTCTTAAATTTCAGGATGATTTACTTAACCAACATTTTCTAATTAGAGTTGAGTGCTATGCAACTAAACAGGTATTCAAAAAAGATGTACAAAATCTTACATCTAAATAGATACTTGCCTCTTGGCAAAGCATTTTATCAGTATTTGATTTTGATATTGAATATATTAAAGGTGAACAGAGCTCTCTCCCTGACTTCTTAACTCGTGAATATTTACAGGGATAAAAACAATATGAGTATAAGTAACAAAAGTCGTGACCGAGGCCAATGCGGCCATGGCAAAGGTCGTAATAGTATTCAACAACTGCAAGATGATATTTTCTGGTCAGCAGGATTTCCCAGTCTTAACAGAAAGCAGGAAGCTTCTTCTAGAAAACCTGTTAAAGATGTTTTCCTCATTCCAGAACAGTATCTCATCAACAATACAACAAAAGAAACAATTCTTATCATTGACTCCGCCGATGAGAAATGGATGGCTGATCCATGGAAAATTAAAAAAGGTATCTATCTACCCAACAATTTCCCCTTCATTTTGACCAATATCGATACATCTATGAAGCTATCCTCATAGAAACAGTAGCCATAGAGATTAAACACACACTCCATGACCCAAGCCGAAACACTAGCCCCTATTACCTTCAGTAAAACTGTCATCCATAACATCACTCCCATAAATCAATGGGGCATCCATCTGCACACAACCCGCAGTTTAGAAATCAGTAATAAAGAAGTAAGATATTGATTCCTTTACTTATTATATGTTCTATTATCAGAATATTTTCCACACCATACATGGTTTATCCTAATTTTCCCAGAAGTTCTCAACCACGAGCTACCTAATTGGTTCCTCGTCTGGCGGGATAAATTTAGTCTTACACTGGACTCTTTATCAGAACAAATTCAAACAGAATTTATAGAATGGCAAGCAGCATATTCTCTCCTAACAGGAAATAAGGATATTTCAATGTCTAAATTAGTAACTCATTTTATTATTCGATTCAACATCCCATGGATTTGGAAATGGGATTTACGATGCGATTATCAAAATAAAATCACAAGGCTCAAAAGGGTATTTTTCACTACATGGTGGGATAAATGGATGAACCCTCATTTACCAGAATTAATTAAGGCCATCAAAACCCATACTCAAGCCTGTTTTGATGCCATCCCAAAAGTTCTCCTAAAATATGTTCATATGATCATGTTTATCCCTAAGCTTTTTCCGAACTTTTTCAGCAAATAAACTAGAGAGACCATCAATGAACTTAGCCTTCCAATGTTCACTGTTTGCGTCACTTCTTTGCATGACTTTCATGAGAAAAACATATTTATACCATCAGAAATGGGTTAAGGAGGGACATCTCAGATTCTGTAATAATTCTCTATGTTTGTCAGTATTGATTACGTCTGGTCCAAGAAAATGGTGAATTATAGACTGAGCAAGCATATAGCAAGCATCTTCATTTCTGGTCTGGGTTCCCATTAAGGGTCAATTTTAATCTTAAAGGAATTTAAATTTCATTACGATGACTTTCTATGAGACAATTATCCCACCATCCTTTAAGAGTTCCTGTAAATCCATTGACAATGAATCTACAGATTTAGTGATATGTATTGTCATTCTGTTTATAAACTAAGGATACATAATCATCTTATGTATAGTTTCAAAAACTTGATATTCAGTTTTTCGGTCTATGTTTCATTCATAAATGACTTTAACATGATAAGATCTTTGAGTATGAATGAAATCTTCTTCATACAATAGGTCCTGCGGGATAGGTCGAGGATAATAATATCGATTAGGTCATGTTAAATCCATACGAGTAGTAGGTCTTTTGGAATAAAAGAAGTGGGAGAGTTTATTGATTGTATCATCAAAGTTTTCTGAATATCCAATATATGGGACAGGAAAAATTCTTCGGATTCGTCTTGATGAGGTGAATCATCCCGATTCATCATATTCAGTTGTCCTGAGGTTTCGGGAGTGTAAATCTTAAGGTTTTTTATTTTACCAATAAGAGTTTCCATAAAATCATCCTCCTTCTTAGTAGATTTTAATTTAAAATTTTGAACTTCAAGAGGAGGTTTTATAGTGACAGGTTCAAGAGTAAGCTTCAGCTGGTCAATAGGACTTTGTTGAGTTTTAGTATCTTGTATTTGGTCAAGATGATCTTCAATATGGGTTAGCTATGTTCCTATAGTTTAGAGGAAAAGATTAATGTAATTATTCTGTTTGGTTAAAGGGTGAATATACTTAATTCTAACAGGTTCCTGCTGACTAGCTTTTTCTAGGACCTCAGTATAAGGATTTATAACTAGAGGTTTCTGATTCCCATTACCTGGAGCAAGTTGTTAGGATAAAAGTGGTGGATGAGTAGATTGGTAAGTACGACCAATCCAATTCTTTTGCATATTGGAAAGAACTTGTATTTGCTGGTCATCATGTATTTTAACATGTAAGGTAAGCTGATAATACCATTCAGAAAAAGACTAAAGGCGTTGATCTTTATCTAACTGGTAGTAATGAAGATTCCTAAGATCTAAAAGCTATCGAGGATTATGGTTTGAAAAATACAAATTCCTAAAATCATGATACTTTGGTTGCATAAAATCATGGTGAATACTTTGTCTTAATAAACTTCTGGGTGTAAAATCCATCAAAGATTAAATTACATATCTCTGGCAGTTGGGCTACTAGGCCTTCTGTTAACATTTAATTCATAAACATCATGAGGTATCTGGTTGTCAGATATGTGGATTCCTTTGATATAATCTTTAGGGATAAAGGAATTCTCATATCCATTAGATCCTATGGGTTCAGAAATAGATTGTTTGGTCTTTATGGCTCTCATAAGTGAGGCTTTCCAGTTCAAGCATCTACCATCTCTAAGAGTGCATTGTATGCTGGTGTTCTGACCTAATAAAGTCAAGGGCTTGAAAGTAATTTGACATCCTATATGCAGATATTTATACTTTTACATAAAAGGATATAAATCATATATATGCAATAGATAAATTATGATAATTATTATGTAAAGGAATAACATATTCAAAAGTTTTTATTATCTTTCTACAGGTGAAATCAAAAGTTCCAATTTTATAAATTGTTTCTGGTTTAACTTTGGGTATGGTCCATTTATTCAAAGCTTCTTTAACATCCTGATAAGCAATTAATTATGTAACTTCTGAAGTTGATGCTACTGTATTAGCTACTGTTGTGATAGAAGGAGAGCTTAATTCAGACATGCCTGTTTCGCGACCGTGTATGAATAATTGAAAGAGAATATAAATACTATTATAATCAAAATTATTCATTGCTTTGATACCAACTTGGGCTAACCAACACACATCTCTTAAGTGAGGAGGTTGATCACTACATAATTAGCATGTCTATCAACATTTTACTTGGGTCAACAGTCCTAACGCAATCTCTGCTCAATGGACCTTACCAATACGCGACTTGTTGAACATCCCACTAATTATTCATTACTAAAGGTTATAGTAATGGTTATATTAGGTCAAAATTATAATTTTAATATTTCAAAACTACGTCGTTTTAAAGTAACTAACATATACTTAGCAAATTTTGGATGGAATGTTAGATTTGATGGCAAATAAAAAGTTGAAGGTAATAAATGAGTGAAATAATAATTCAAGGTTATAAATGACAGAAACCTGATAGTTCAAGAGACTAATTTATAGTTTTCCCAGAAATTTAAATTATGCCAGATCTCATCTCGATTGTTCACGGTCATTTCAATCCGGAACTGAAAATCACTGTCTTCTTATATGAGACCGGACCGATCATTATTTCCTATAAAAATTTAATCGGCCAGACTGAAAATCATCTGATCGGTTCGGGTGGGTTATTTGGCCCAACTACCATTGTGACTCCAACTCAGCTTCTCTCTCCTTTCCTAGTCCCAAAAACATAAAAATCCACACCTATCCACAATTTCTCTCTAAACCCATTTAAAACCCAAATACCCCCAAAAAATATGGATGATTCTTCTTCTAACTCTCATAATTGGCTTGGTTCTCTCTCTTTAATCATCAACATTTAAATCCTCTTACCCTTCTATCTTTCACTCTTCCAAAATGGAGCGACGGGAAACATATATCAAATTAACTAGACAACAAATTATACAAAGTAACCAGACAGCAGGTTATACCCAGAGAGAAAGAGAGAGCGACAGAAAACAAAGATCAAAATAAAGCCAAGAGACATGGTAAAACAATTTACGTTTAAGTTGTTGGATGGTGAATCACGGTGATGTTCGTGGCGATGATTCGGTCTCGCGTCTTACATGGAGGAAGTCGAATGGTAGGTTGGACTTGGGGCCTCTGCGATCAAGTATGAGAGCTTGAGAGGGTAGGCTTGGGGTTTGAAAAATAAAATACTTATATATTGGGAATTTATGGTCGGTTCGGTCCAAGATGGACTGAAATTCTAGACCGACCCGAATGTTTGGTTTTTTCTTAATCCTAGACCAAACCGTTCATTTACAACTGAAAAACCAACCAACCCACTCAATTTCAGTTCGGTTCGATTCGGGTTATACTGTCTGGACAAGTTCTACCTAATCTCGACTGCTCGAGACTATTCTCATCTCATTACCTGAGCCAAGATTTTCATCTCACCCAAACTTGTCCCAGCGGGATCGTCTGCAGTCTCGTGCACATGCTTGCTACAGGCCCAGTGGACAGGGTTGTGCTGGGAAGCATAAGCCCACTACCCAGCATCGATGTCAACAACAATTTTGCAACATAATGGATTATTTATCCCATCCCGAGACCTATATTGAAGTATGTTTTGGGACCGACTCTAATCTGAAACTCATGGAATGGGACTAAGATGGAGTTTTCCTTCAATCACGTCTCGTCTCATCTCATTGACCGATCAAAATCTCGAGGATGAGACAATAGCAAGAAAATTCATCCTTTCCCATACTAATAACGATGCTTAGGCACACACTGTACTAAGGGATAAAAATGTTGGTTTTCAAGTTTCAAACAAATGTTCATTTCAACATCATTGTACTTAATTATTCAACGATACACAGTTGAGTAACGTTAAAGGCTTTTACAAATCACACGCTTATAGTTACTAGTCAAGCACCGCGTGCGATGCACGTGGCTCAATTCAATATTAGATTAGATAATGTAATGAAAAATTGAATCTTAAAATTATCTTAGTAAGTAAATTAATTTGCTAAAGAAATGTATGATTCATTCAATAATTAATTAGCATAAATACTATATATTATTAGTCTCTATATAATAATTAATGATCTACCATGTAAATTTATCACAAACAGCATATAATTTTTTGTTCTTTCAATTCGTTGAAAAATTCAAGAAAAAAATATATATTACTTTGATCAAATATTAAGTTCACCGTAATTCTTTGTCCGATAATTTTATATAAAAATGGTAGTAAAGCTTTACTTGAAGGCAATCACATCATCAAGCCAATTAGAAATGTATATGCATAATTTAAACATGTATATTGTATTTTTTAATTGTCAATTATTATTCAGTTTTATTGAATTTCTAAGAAATATTTTTATCATTCACCATGTGTGATTAATATAAATTGTACTATATATTATATTGTTATGATAAACTATAATTATTGTCATTAAAATGTAAGAGATGTCTACTAATTAATTCATTAAATAAGTTAATTACTACTATGACATTTAATATTAAGTTAAAGGTAAATTATAATTTTTTATAAAAAGATGAGGATAAAGTTGTCTAAAATTTTTTTGTCAACATCTCTACTTTTATATATCGTAGGATAGGATGATTAGTTAAATACTTATATGTTCTTACAAACGACACGCTTAATTGCTATTTTTGTTAGAAAATTATAAAGTCACTTACCATACTTCTACGGTAGAATTTAGAACTTCATGTTTTGTTCTCGTATGGTCATATAGACTCACAGATATGTAGAAGAATTTTTATTTAATCATAGTGGTGTGTCATTGACAGGTTAAGGTTAACTAAGTCATCAATGACGTATCGTTTCACCAGTTAAATAAATTTGTCTTGAATTTGGTTACTCTATAATTACTCGTATTATTTATGATCATCAATCAACATTAAAGTATATATCGTATATGTATGTGTATATATTTGACTTAAGATATTATTGTTTAAGCTGTATGAAAACTAATGATATACTTTATTAACGATAACAATATAATACACAGAAAACATACAGAATAGAGAGAAATAAAATTACAGAGAAAACTTGGACTGAGGCTTGCAGATAGTGCAATGGGATAAAACATTAATGTTCATGCAGATGGTGCTCACAGGCTTGGACATTTTTTTTCAGGATACAACCATCTCTTGGAGACAGTAAGTAGCACAATAATATTATCTCCCTTTGACGAACAAGAAAGTGCTTGTGTTTGAGATATATGTTCTTGATGAATCCAAAATTTCAACCCCAAATAATGCTCACGAAAATGACTTATATAGAAGTCATTGTGGCTATCTAAACAGACACAAACGTTGGACTTGTGATTGTCTAGAACAATTTCAAGCAGCAGTTACAAAGTTGCCTACATGATAAGGCTTGAGTTTGAACCTATGACCTCAAGGTTCCACCCAAAACCTTTACCACCAAGCTATTAACCAACATATGTCCATTCACAACATAATAAATATAACATTCCCCCACATGAATGGACAACCAAAAGGCAATTTTCATCTGAGCACAGTAGAAATGATACTGCATCGAGAGTAGTAGCTTTTGGCGTTGAACCATCCTTAGTAAAAGACTATTGGAATTACTTGGTTGAAAAGTGAAATTGATGTCTTGAACTTATCCACCGTTAATGTAATCCTTAATAATAGAAGTTACACAGCTCACTTCTTAACACATTCTGCTCTAGCGGTTATTTTCCTTTTAGCCATGAACAACTCATAACTTAATGAGTGCTATAGAGATTTCACCTTATTAAATCTCATAGAAGTTGTCATGTAGGTGACCCCTTATCAAGAGTATCATGTCATACTCATACTTGTTACAAGCTATAAATGTCATTAAAAGCTATGCTTAACTTTTTTATTCTCTACATGCACCACATATTATGTCTTAAGAATAGGTAAAGGTAATTTCTCCTTAGGTGCTCTTGGAGAGTTACTCACATCTAGTTTTCCTATTGAACCTAGTCCATGAGATCTCCAATTGCTAGGTTAGGTTTCCATTGAGCTAACTCATTGATAAAAGCCTTTGCCTCATCCTCCTCGATGTTTTCTTTACTTGTTTTCTAGACAATCATTTAGCGAGCGAATCTGTCAGATTTTCTTTAATTCTCATAAAGTCAACATATATAACTCCTGTAGAGAGAAAATGTAACGGTATTGTATCATCGACGTATATGGCGTGACTTACCATTATATTACTTATTGTGCGCCTTAGCTATTGCATCTTGGCAATCAGAGTGTATACATATGGTTGCATTGGCTTCGGCCATATAGGAATATCCTCTAAAAAATTTCCTATCCATTTAGCTTCTTCTCCTACTTTATCTAAAGCAATGAACTCTGATAACATAGTCAATCGAGGTATGCATGTTTTTTTAGAAGATTTCTAAGACACTACACCTCCACCAAGTGTAAAAACATATCCACTTGTGGACTTTGATTCCTCAGAATCAGAGATCTAATTTGCATCGTTGTAACCTTCGATTATAACAGGGTACATGTTGTAATGTAATCCATAGTCTAAAGTGTACCTCAAGTACCTTAAGACTATGAGTAAAGCACTCCAGTGATCAACTCCTAGGTTACATGTATACCGATTTAACTGGCTGACAGAATAAGCAATGTTTGGTCTCGTACAATTGGTTATATACATGAGACAA
The DNA here is from genome assembly GCA_003255025.1 of Datisca glomerata. NCBI lineage: Eukaryota > Viridiplantae > Streptophyta > Magnoliopsida > Cucurbitales > Datiscaceae > Datisca > Datisca glomerata. The sequence continues at coordinate 718,505 of QANY01009783.1, forward strand.
CCAATTATTCGTGAGTACTCTAATTGTGAGACACTGTCTCCAACATTATTCTTCAATGTAGATTTGGCATCATATGGTGTTGGAGTAAATTTACATTTATATTGACCAAATCTCTTTAACATACTTTTATATGTGATGAGATTGTGATAATATGAGCTCATTTTGAGTTCTCAAGATCTTGATGCCAAGCATAATATCACATATTCCCAAATCTTCCATATCTAATTTTTTGTCAACATTTTCTTTGTCGTCTTGATTATCGAAGAATTGGATCTCATTATTAGTATGTCATCCACATATAAACATACTAGAACATATGCCTCATCCAAATTCTTCACATAGACACATTTGTCACACTCATTGATTTTGAATCTATTAGAAATCATAACCTTACCAAACCTCTTGTGCCACTTCTTGGGAGCTTGTTTAAGTCCATATAATGATTTAACAAGCTTACACACCTTCTTTTCGTATCCAAACGCTACAAAACCTTCTGGTTGTTTCATATAAATTTCTTCTTCTAATTCACCATTCAAGAATGTTACTTTTACATCCATTTGATGTATCTCTAGCTTATGCAATGCTACAATCGCTATTAAAATTAAAATTGAAGTTATTTTTGATACTGGTGAATATGTATCAAAGTAATCCAAACCTTCTTTTTGTTTGTAACATTTAGCTACTAGTCTGGCTTTATACTTATCTATGGAATCATCTGCTTTCAATTTTCTCTTCAAAGTCCATTTGCAACCTATCATTTTGTTGCCTGGTGGAAGATCTATCAATTCCCAAATATGATTACTCATAATAGATTCAATTTCGCTATTGACTGCTTCCTTCTAAAAGGGAGCTTCCAGTGTAGCCATGACCTCCTTAAAAGTTTGAGGCTCATTCTTAAGCAAGTACGTCAAAAAATCCTGACCAAATGATATTTCAGTTCTTGCTCTCTTACTATGTCTAAGCTCATCTTTTTATCACTCTTATCATTCAATGACTTATCTTTCCCATTAGTAGTGTGGTCACCGTACTAGACTTATGGGAAGGGTTACATGGAAATTTATTTTCAAAAAATATAGCATCACGTGACTCAATGATAGTATTTGCATGCACCTCACTATTATCATATTCATGCACAAGAAAATGAAATACACTACTATTATGTGCATAACCGATAAAGATACATTCTATGGTCTTTGGCCCTAGCCTCGTTCTTTTTGGAGTCGGAAAGGCACCTTCATGTTAGACACATCCTGAAGATATTTGTAAAGCGAAATAAAAAAATAGAACAGTTTAGGCAAATCAAGCTCAATAGGCCCCAAGGCCTATTGACCTCAAGGTTCCACCTAAAATCTTTTACCACCAAACTATTAACCAACTTATATTCATTCATAACATAATAAATTAATAGTTTAAGCTACATATGATAATTTTAGTATAAGACAAAACTAGTAGTACAATTATACAAATGCATGAGTAGATCATGTTCATTCACATCTTCAATTTTTAATACACGTTATATTTTTATTTGTGCTGTTTATGACAAATATTTTTAGATGATTTAATTTGTTGACTATATCTTCAAAACCACACCACACATGCACGGTTCCATTGGTGCATTCTAGCTGGAAAGTAGAAAGTTAATTAAGTGAAAGTGCAGTTTATTTATCTTTTGAACTTTAAATTTGGTAGAATTGTTATCATTTTAACAAAAAAAAATTATCAAAAATGTACTAGACTATAAATTATAGTTTTAAGTTGTAGTTGTTGCCAGCCTTTTGATGGTTTTAAGTTGATGCAGATCAAAACAGAGATTCAAGTGCTATAATGTATTTTGTTGAAGGAAATGTCTACAAATAAGACTCAATGCAAAAATGTAATTATCGGATCATAAACTAAAATCCTCCTCTTCAGTTTAAATAACAATGGCGTTCTAGAATCGCTCTATATGTGAACTTTTTATGGCATTATCAATATAGAGTAGTTGAGAAGCACGTTAAAATAATTTAAAATGTCAATAAATTCTAAAGTTTATAACAAAAGTATGGTCAAATTCAAACCATACTCATTGTACATGGTGACAAACGCAGCATGAGTGACGTGTCAGAAAGATACACGTGACATTAAATGAAGAACCTAGTTGATGCATGTACATGAGGGTTGACGATTTCAACGTTGACTCCCGCGAATTGTAACTCCTACGGCGTACCTCAGAACGTCGCCGCTGAGACATACCACAAAGTGCCACCATTGAGGTGCACTCATGGGTGTCACTCCCGGGGTACACCCATGGGTGCCTCCCCCGATGTAGCACCGTGGGGTGCCGCCCCTATGGTAGCATCGTGGAGTGTCACCCCCATGGCAGTACCATGGAGTGTCGCCCCACGTATGCACCATGGAGGTGCCCGGATCACACTCCGTAATGCAACTCGGAGACAATGGTTACACGCTTCAGACAAGAGACACCGCTACACTATCATAATGAGTCATCACATCACAAACCACCAAGTCAAGTGACAAAGACTTGAGTGAGCATATGGTTGCCTGAAAACACTCGAGAGGCTGTGGACTGCATGATTAAGGGTGAGGCCACGCCGTATTTGAAGGGGACATACCTCTTCAGTATAACCATTATAGACATTGAAGGTGTGCTATCCTCCCACCTTGGGCAGGGGTTTGGTTTGAGATAGCCCTTTGGGAGGAGACGTTGGGTGAACATCACCATTGAGCCCCACCGGCTAGGCATGTTCTCCTTAGATCATGGTCACTACACAAAGACCCACGTAGCGCCACCCGATTGACTCATGTGAAATTCTCCTCTTACCACCTAAGCATAATTAGTCAGCTGAGGTGACACGATTTGATTGGCGGGCTTGAAACTAATCAAGGGATTAGTTACAATGGACCCCCTCCTTTTGATCACATATAAAAGGAGGGTTCCTCCTTCATTTTGAGAATAATGAAAAACCTTATAGAGAGAAGCTCTCACTTCTAGAGAGAGAAAGTATTTTGTCACCACCATTGAGTGTTTAGAGTACTCTCCTTTCATCTCACGACATCTCCTCTGGCGCTTTCAGGCGTTGTTCCAGTCAGTTTCTAAGGATTAAACCACTCTCGCACTCACCCACATCACACCCTTACATCTACAACACCCATGTGGCATTAAGACTGATGTAAGATGAATATGAATATTTTTATAAGAGATGTCGCTTAAATATATAAAGCCGGCGTACCCAAAGATTATCCTTGTAAGGGGTGCCCCTAAGCCTATAAAGGTTGAAAGCCTAATAGTATACTTTTCATGTTTTGCTGTCACTCGCCTTCGAGCTTAGTGACAAAGGCTCGAACGCCATCCCTTGTTCGTGAATAATCTGAGGGATGTGGTTTGGTAGGATTATGACAATTTTACATCATACTAAGAGAGGTGAAACTCCTCGATGAGTATAGCCACCTTAAACGCCTTGGATGTGCCACCTTCTACTGTAGAAAGGGAAAAAAGAGTGTATTGTCCACATTAGGGTAGATTACCCATAATGTTGTATTTGGAGAGTCCAAAGGTGGGTAAAGGGCTTACCATTCTACCCATGCTCAAAGACTGTGTAAGGTCACACTCATGGAAGCGTTGTGAGGAGACATCTTTTTTAAAGTTGCTTAGGTTCATTATAAGTCTTACGCTTACTCGGTGCCATGTAGGCACGACTAGTTGAAGGCGTTTAGGTGTGGTCACTTTTTATGAGTGGAGTCATGTTTTATGAGTGTTGCCACGTATTATAAGTGGGCTTAATCGCTGAAAGGACAAACAACATTGGTCCTACGTGGCCCTATCTATAAAAATGGGTCGTTAGCATCATTATGAAAATAATCACTCTCACACTCCCCTTGGTCAAACAAAAAAAATATTTTGCTTATTGAAGCTCACAAACCTTAGAGAAAATGGCATTTTGTCACATTCTTGAGGTGGACCTAAAGTGTTTGTTCTTCACCCTTTTAGACACACAACCTCCACGTTCTCAGGCTTACTTGTTCATAAACTACGTCGTTTATTACACATCACTCAAAAATCCTGAACAGTCACAAACTCTTACATATTGAATATTTACACTCATAAACTTGCAAATGAGTGACATTACTTCAATAAGTTTTAAAATAGGTATAATAACTCTATTCCTTCCATTTTTTATGCCTCCGACTATTTTTGTTAGGGTGATAAAAGTCACACGTTATTATTTAATCAAAAATTCCGCAAAGGCCGACGTGTTTGCACGATCTACTATAAGTTTTAGGGTTTGCAAGTCATTCAACAAGCCATTGGGTTGGGTTTTATAGCTCAAACCTCTTCTAGAACATGAACGATTCTGATTTAGCTTCAAATGTCAACGTCTAATAGAGAAAGTATGAGGCGGTGAACACACGGATGAAAGTGAGTTATTTACCTTTTTGTAATTTAATGGAGCAAAGGAAATGTTTCTTAGTTCGTGGTTGTTTAAATTATCAATCTATTAAAGTTTATGAGTATAATTTGAATTTAAGCATAAAACTATAGCAGGAATATGAACTTTTAAATAAATCGCGGTGATGGTATATCATAAGAGAAGAAGATGAAATGTGCTAAATAGTCAATCTTTTTTTTATATAACATATTGCATTTATCTACTTCTTTTCTCATTCATTTTCTTATTTTTGGTTGATTTTTAAAGTGTGTATTGCCGCCTTTGGGTAGATTACCCATAATCTTGCATTTCAAAAATCTCATTAATAAATACGTAAAAACAAAAGACGATAACAAATACTTCATCATATACCAACCTCGATAGCTCATGCAATGGACAATACAACGGTATATAATGAATCATACATTTTTCTAGTAAACTAATTTATGTATGAATATAAGCTTATAATTTATGTTTTTATTTATATAAACAAATATATCTCACTACTATATTTGAAGGGAGAATGGGATGAACTACATCTTTAGACATTTTTCTCTGATCAATTTAAAATTTAATTTAATTTTACCCTTTCCCTCCCACTTATATGATCAACAAGATCAGTCAACTAGATGTTACCGGTTTTAGATTTTATAGAAAATTAATGAACCATGACTAATTTATGGGTTGAATATGAAAAAATTTCATGCAAACTTTTAAACGAATTAAATACAAAATCAACCAATTGCCATGCATAATTGTATAAACGTATTGAGAATAGATAAAAATTATTTGTACATTTTCTTGTAATGGAGAAATTTTGATTTGACGGGATCCAATTCTCTCTCTCACGTTCCTCGTTCCTAAGATTCGTAGAGCTTTTAATTGATCTTTACACTGACAACCACTTGTTTGAGTCATAAATATATCTCTCAAGGATTTTAACAGAAATTAAGTGTGAGCTCTCAAAACAACTGTGGAAAAGAAAACAAAATATTTTTCTTCCCCTATAGATTTTAGCGGCAACAGTAGGGAAAGGGAGAAGGATTTTTTCTGCTCTAATTAACACACTTAAGTTAGGTTAGAGATGCAACCCTTATACAATCCCTTATATATATTAAATATGGAATTTAACCACATACCCCTATATGTTAAAAACTGATAGTCCCCTCTCCTTTGACATGCATCTGCAATTTTAACATCTTTCCAAAAGCCAAAATTGTGTCCAAATTCATCAGTCTAAACTGGTTAATTAAATGGATCTTTATCAATCAATTAATTAATTAAATTATTTTATTTATTAATTATCCAATAACTAGAAAATAACAAAATAATTAATTTGAACAATAATTTTGATCTTCACTAATATAGTGATGACACCCACACCTCATATGGGCTCAGGATGTGTACCCTGATCCAAAACACGTTTTTTGTCCAATTTTCGTTGTTTCTCATTCTTGTCCTTATGAGCTACTCCTAAGATCAAATGGACCCACATGAACAAAGCTATGAGATTTAAATACCCGGCTAATTTGTCTCCATAATTTCTCAACTTATTTAATCCTAACATCGTACGACTTCACTATAGGTCCGATATCGAATGAACTGTCGATTCATGCGAGCTACATATTCTATTGGTGCAAATAAACATTTATATTTCACGGTCCATAAAATATTTTATGATATTACCCTTCGTGAATATCAGTAACACAAATGTGATATAAAATTACTTTTTACCTCGCTAGTTATTATTTTCTTAACTCATTTACTGACTATGAACAAAAAAGACATATTTGTGAAGTGTCTCGTATAGTTCAACATGTCTTATTCAATGACTCATGTCATCAAGTATCATGCATGGTTTATTTATTCACGCATTCATCAATAAAACTTAAGGTGATATTGTTGCTTTTGCAAGCTTGCTACGAATTCCATATATGTGAATCACCCAACTCCAGCATAATTGAATCACGGTCCTGACAGCCAAGGTATTGTCCGAAAATTCAAACTCACTCCTTCAGTGAATCAAAGATCGCGAGTAACTAGGCCAAGTTTCGTATATCCTCATGATTAAGATAATTATGAAAATACCCTTAAGGTGTAACAATTAGATTTAGAGCTAGATAAATGACTTTGCTCTAAACTAATTGGCTAATGGTCTATTCAACATGTTCTACAGCATGTCTAGATCAACCATTAGAGTCTCTACTCACATGCCCTGAGACCGGCATCCTTTGGTTCAATCTAAAAGTCGTAATAGATTCGATTGTCTAGTCGATCTTAAAACTATGAATAACATTCTGAACTATCTAAGAAGAGTTGGCTGGAAGACCGCTCAGTCTTTACTCTTCTTTCATCGATAATAGTTTCACGACTTAAGTAAATTATAAACATGTTTTAATTAAAGAAAATTTTCTTTTATTCATAAAATTCAGTAATGCATAAATGTCTTAGATATAAATGTTTACTCATAAATAGTTATTACATCCTATTTTATGGACATAATTCTAACAAACTCCCACTTGGACTAAAGTAGGCTCTGCAGATGACCATTAAAGACTTTATTGATTAAAGTCTTCGTGAATGGATCTGCGAAGTTGTTAACCATCGATATATTTGTTACCTCAACATCTCCTCACTGAACTATCTCTCTGATGATATGGTATTTTCACTCTATGTGTTTGGATATTTTGTGGCTCCTTAGTTCCTTCGAGTTTGCTACAGCCCTACTATTGTCACCATAAAGTGTCATGAGTTTGTTAGCTTCCGGAACGACTTCCAGAGTCTTTAGAAACTTTTTAAGCCAGACAGCCTCCTTTGCAGCTTCACAAGCCGCCAATACTCAACTTTCATGGTAAAATCAGTAATGCAAGATTTCTTGATGCTTCTCCATACTAGTGTTCCACCATTTAGGATGAACATCGATCCTGAAGTGGACCTCCTAAAATCCTTGTCCGCTTGAAAATTAGAGTCGATATAACCCATCATATTCAGGTAAGTACTTGGATACGCAAGCATGTAGCTCCCCATTCTTCCAAGATACTTGAGGATATGAGGCTTCCTACGATTGAGGCATAAGGAATCATTCTCATGTCTTCCTCTTCTTGAGGAGTCTTGGGAGACTGCTCTTTCAAGAGGATGACTCCATATCTAAAGGGAAGGTATCCATTCATAGAGTCTTGCATACATAAATGATTCATCATCTTATCAATATAAGATACTTGGGAGAGTGTCAAATGTATGTTCTTCCGATTCTGAAAGATCTGAATACTTAGGACAAAAACAGCTTCTCTAAGATCCTTCATATCAAATTGCTTTTGCAAGCTAGATTTTGACATCAGACAATTTTCTTACATCATTCATAATTAGCTATATATCATCCACGTACAAGATCAGAAAATCATATTACCTTCGTGTATCAACTTATACATACAGGGTTCGCCCACTAACTGCTCAAAATCGAAGTTCTTAACAGTTTCATCAAGTCTGATATCCCACGATCAAAATGCTAGCTTAAGTCCATAAATAGACTTTAGTAGTTCGTAAACCTCGCTCTCTTGACTTTTCTCCATGAACCAATCTGGTTGAGCCCGAAAGATAATTTATCATAATTTTGGTTATTTTCATAATTTTCTCTTTTTATTTTTTAGGTTTTCACGAACAATTTAAAGAGGTATTGTTATATCTGGATGCGAGATCAATAATAAAGTCATACATTCAAAATTAACCTCTACATGGCTCATTTCTAATTATAACCCAAAAAATAACAATAATTTAAATGCTAGTCTTCATGGCGTCTGTAATTATCTATCCTTCAGAAAGTCCTTTCTCCTTGTAACCCTTTGCCAAGGTCCAATCCCATTTTCAAAATTTTAATTTTAATTTAAAATTAATTTTACAATAATTTTTTACTTTGATAAATAATTATCAAGTAAATTAATTTATTTATTTATTTTACAAGGAATTTACAAAATAAATATTAATTAATCAGTGTTGAAAAATTACAAAATTAAATAAATTTAATTTTCGGGACTGCAATGGGCTTGGGATCAAATCTCAAGTCCTTGCAAATGATTTGGGCCAAGCAACCATTGCTTAGTCCAAACCCTCAATGGGCTAAGTAGAGTTTCCAAAATCCTACCGGTTCCAAAACCCTAGTGATGTCCCCCAGGGAGTTTTTGTGGCAATCGGTTAATGGCGATGCACGGCGGGCGGAAAGGCAGCACATGGTAGCGAATGGCAGTGGCAACGATGCGGCGGCAAACGGTGGGCGACGCCAATGACATTTTGTTAGGGTGCGAGCGACGATGGATTTACATGGAATTTACAATACAACTCTTGAAAAATTAAATCATATACCACAATTTAGGCGTACATCAATTCTAAATTAGAAAGAAAACACCTAGAGCCGATCGATCGAGATTCATCCATAAAACACATTCAAACATTGTTTGAATTTACCATACAAAAATATATGTCAATATCATCATATTCATCCATTCATATGTTTAGTACAAAATACACATATTCAAAAAACCATAGGCATTGATACCAATTGTTGGATCGGGTTTTAGATTTATTAGAAAATTAATGAACCATGACTAATTCATGGGCAAAATATCGAAAAATTTCATGCAAACTTTTAATCAAATTAAACACAAAACCAACCAATGAACATGCATAATTGTATAAACGTATCGAGAAGAGATAAAAATAATTTATACATTTTCTTGTGATGGATAAATTTTGATTTGGCGGGATCCAATTCTCTATCTCGTGTTCCTCGTTCCTGAGATCACAGTGCTTGTAATTGATTTTCGAACTGACAATCACTCGTTATAATCAGAAGTATATTAGCAATAATTGAGTGTGGGCTCTCAAAGCAACTATAAAAGAGAAAACAAAAATTTTCATTTATTCATAGAATTCAGTAATGCATAAATATCTTAGAAATAAATGTTTACTCTTAAATAGTTATTACACCCTACTTTGTAGACATAATTCCAACAAAAAATCACACTTGGACAAAAGTAGGCCCTCCAAATGACCATTAAAGACTTTATTGCTTATTCTTTGTGAATGGATCAGCGAAGTTGTTAACCGTCGATATATGTATTACCTCAACATCTCCTCGCTGAACTATCTCTCATGAGGTGGTACTTCCGCTCTATGTGTTTGGATCTTTTGTGGTTCATTAGTTCCTTCGAGTTTTCTACAGCCCTACTGTTGTCACCATAAAGTGTCGTCGGTTTGTTAGCTTCTAAAACGATTTCCAGAGTCTTTAGAAACTTTCTAAGCCAGGAGCATCCATTGCAGCTTCACAAGCCGCCAATACTCAGCTTCCATGATAGCATCAGTAATACAATATTGCTTGATACTTCTCCATACCAGTATTTCACCATTCAGGGTGAACATCAATCCTGAAGTGGACCTTCTGAAATCCTTGTTGGCTTGGAAATCAGAGTCGGTATAACTCATTATATTCAGGTCAGTACCTAGATACACAAGCATGTAGTGCCTCGTTCTCCCAAGATACTTAAGGATATGTTTGACAACATTCCAATGCTCAAGTCCAGGATTAGATTAGAAATTACTGACTACATCTATAATGTAGTAAATATCTGGTCTAGTGAAAAATATTGCATACATGAGACTTCCTACGATTTAGGCATAAGGAATCGTTCTCATGTTTTCCTCTTCTTGAGGAGTTTTGGGAGACTGCTCCTTGGAGAGGCTGACTCCATGTCTAAATGGAAGATATCCCTTCTTATAGTCTTACATATAGAAGCGATCCATCACTTTATCAATACAAGATACTTGAGAGAGTGTCAACTGTCTGTTCTTCTGATCCCAAAAGATCTGAATACTTAGGACAAAAGTAGCTTCTCCAAGATCCTTCATTACAAATTACTTTGCAAGTCAGATTTTGATATTAGACAATTTTCCTACATCATTCCTAATGAGCGGTATATCGCCCACGTACAAGATCAGAAAAACCATCTTACCTTTGTGTATCAACTTACACATACAGGGTTTGTCCACTAACTACTCAAAACCAAAGTTCTTGACAGTTTCGTCAAGTCTGATATTCCACGATCGAAACGCTTGCTTAAGTCCATAAATAGACTTTAGAAGTTCACAAACCTTGCTCTCTTGGACTTTCTCTATGAACCTGTCTGGTTGAGTCATATTGATGTGGACGATGCAACGTTGGAATTTTTGGAATAAATGGATCGTGGCACGCGCAAGTCAGCTTCCGGAGGTCATAGGTTTTGACTCACTGGACCCATAAGATATCAAATCTAACCTCCTTCATAGATCTATGTGTGTAATCAAGTTCACCCATTACGGCCCAGTTTTATTTCCTAAAAATACTGTTTTAAGTACTTTAAGAGGCCCGAAAGATATTTTATCATAATTTTGGTTATTTTCATAATTTTCCATTTCTTTTATTTTTAGGGTTTTCAATAGGTATTGTTTAGGGTTTATGTGGCATATTATGATTTTTTTGAGACATTTTCTCTTTATAATTCTAATTTTTGGTATTTCGTAATTTATCAAAATTGATGCCTAAATCCTGGTAATCTCATAATTCAACATATTTAAGAAGATCGAATTACTGGTAATCATGTACGATTTAACATTGTTTGATATTGTTAGATTTTCTTTGAGGCTTCCACTACATCACATATAAATGCGCTCTTCAAGATTACCATTCTAAAAAGAAGTCTTGACATCCATCTACCAGATTTCATAATATAGGGCAGTAGCAATGGACATGAGGATTCAAATAGATTTAAGCATGGCCACCGGCGAGAAGGTAACCTCATAGTATATACCTTCATTTTGGGTTTAGCCATTGGCTACAAGCCTAGCTTTGAATGTCTCCACATTTTCATTCGGGCCTCTTTTTTTCATATAAATCCATTTTACACCCTATGGGTTTTGCCCATTCAGGAAGATCTACAAGATTCCTAGCTTTGTTCAAGTACATCGATTATAACTCGATGTTCATGGTGTCTTTCCATAGGTTTGCTTTAGGACCAGTCATGGCTTGCGAGCAGAAAACATGTTCATCACGATCCTTATCTGAGACTATTTACAAGGCATCTCCATAAGACATGTATCCTGTCAGGTTGTCTCATAACCCTCCCACTACGTAGAGGCTTCGACTCCTACTGTGGTTCTTCCATTATTGATTCGGGAACATGTCTCAATTGGGGAGTTGGTGTTACCCCACTTAATAATTCCTCTAGCACAAGTGTGCTTCTTGGCTTCACACTTCTTATGTAACCCTCTTCAAGAAGCAATGCATTCGTGCCCATAAATGTTTTCTTGTCGGTCGAACTATAAAAGATGTATTCCTTCGTTCTATCGGGATATCCTACAAATAGACATAATTCTGATTGACTGGCCAACTTGCCCATTTTTAGTCTCACACATGCGCCGAGCATCCCCAAATTCTAAGATGGCATACAGATGACTTTCGTCGACTCTATTTTTCATATGATGTACTATGCACCACCTTTGACGAAACTTGGTTCAGAATATATGTCGTTGTTTCCAAGGCATATCCCCATACGAATCTGGGAAGGATGAGTAACTCATCATGGATCTAACAATATCTAACATAGTTCGATTTATTCTCTCTGACACACCATTATGTTCTACAAAATCTAGCACGTACTCTCCACCATGATCAGATAGTAGTGTTTCGATTGTTTCTCAACCATATCCTTGTATTTTTTGAACTTTTCAAAGGTTTTAGGCTTTAGGCGCATTAGATAAACATGTCCAAAACGTAAGTAATCATCTATGAAGGTTACAAAATACTTATAACCTCCTCTTACTTGGATATTCAATGGCCCGCATACATCACTATATACAAGTTCGAGACATTGAGGGGCTCTTTCACACTTCACTGAAAATGGTCTCTTAGTCATTTTGCCTTCTATGTAAGATTCACATGTGAGTAGTGATCTCACACTTAGGGTTTATAATGGACCATCCTTTATAAGTCCTGTAATCCTATCTAAGCTAATGTGACCAAGAAGCAAGTACCACAAGTAGGTTATCAAAAATCTCCTTATGATTTGTCTTCTCTTATTCAATTAATAGTTAGCGCTCCGTGGAATTACTTGTTGGTAAGGTGGTTGCTGGCTGACGTGGTATACCCAGGAAAGGACTATTGAGTCAGACTTCAATCTTTTATTATCCCTTTGTAAATAAATATTTATCTCAGTGTCATATATTATTGGAACATTTCGTTTTACCTAGAAAATGTTGTTTATCATGCGTGCAATAGTAATCAAGCAATTATTTCTAAAAATACCAATATCATTATCAATAAAATTTATAAAAAAATCCTTGCTCAATTAAACCAGCTACTAAAATAAGGTTTTTCCCAAAAATCGGGATATAATAAACATTTTTCAAAACCAAATAACGGTTCTTAAAAAATAATTTAATAGTTTCAAATGATACTGTCGATACTAGTGCTCTATTCCCCCAACGGAAGCTGAACTCACCCTCGTTAAGCCTTCTGCTTTCCCTGAATCTCTGCAAGGAATAATAAATATGATTAGTGGCTAAAAAATCTACAATCCACGAAAAAGTACAGTCAGCCGCATAACATGCTTTGGTTACAAGTAATGTATCTTTAGATTTCATCTCCTTGATATAATCCGGGTAGTTGCGTTTCCAATGACCAGCGACTCCGCAATAATGGCACTTGTCTTTTGACTTGTCCACTTTCGCAAGGCCATTGCCTTTCACAGCTTTTGAGTTAAACTTCTTATATGGCATGTTATATGTGGATGCGAGATTAATAATGAAATCATACTTTTAAAATTAACCTCTCTATGGCCAATTTCTAAATACAACCCAAAAATTAAATAAATAAATTATAATAATTTAAATGTTAGTCTTCATGACGTCTGTAATTATCTCCTTCTCATTTAAGAAGTTTCACCTCCTTGTAACCCTTTGCCAAGGTCCAGTCCCATTTTCAAAATTCAAATTTTAATTTAAAATTAATTTTTCAACAACTTTTACTTTGATAAATAATTACCGAGTAAATTAATTAATTAATTTATTTTACAAGAAATTTACAAAAAATATATTAATCAATTGAAAAATTACCAAATTAAATAATTTTAATTTTTGGGATTGCAATGAGATTAGGATCAAATCTCAAGTCCCATCGAATGATTTGGGTCGAGCAACCATTGCTCAATCCAAACCCTCAACGGGCTAAGTAGGGTTTCCAAAACCCTAGTGCTGCCCCTAGGGAGTTACCATGGAAATTGGCGAACGGCGGCACACTATAGGCGCAAAGGCAGCGCATGTTAGTGACAATGATGCGACGATGGTAGACAACAGTGACAGTTCCATGGGGTGCGAGCGACGACAGATTTACATGTAATTTGCAATACAACTCTTGAAAAATTAAATTACATAAAATCATATGCCACAATTTCGGCGTACATCAATTCTAAAACAAAAGGAAAACACTTAGATCCAATCGATCGAGATTCATCCATAAAACACATTCAAACATTCTTTGAACCTACCATACAAAAATATATGTCAATATCATCACATTCATTCATTCATATGTTTAATACAAAATACACATATTCAAAAAAAACACATATTCAAAAAACCATAGGCCTTTGATACCAATCGTTGGATTGGGTTTTAGATTTTATAGAAAATTAATAAACCATGACTAATTCATGGGTAATATATCAAAAAATTCCATGCAAACTTTTAATCGAATTAAACACAAAACCAACCAATGAACATGCAAAATTGTATAAACGTATCGAGAAAAAATAAAAATTATTTACACATTTTCTTGTAATGAATAAATTCTGATTTGGCGGATCCAATTCTATATCTCGTGTTCCTCGTTCCTGAGATTCGCAGTGCTTGTAATTAATTTTCACACCGACAACTACTCGTTATAATCCAAAGTATATCTCTAAAAGATATTAGCAAGAATTGAGTGCGCGCTCTCAAAGCAACTGTGAAAGAGAAAACTAAAAATTTTTCTTCCCCTATAGATTTCGGCGGCAACACTAGGGAGAGGGAGAAAGAGATTTTAATGCTTTGACTAACACGCTTAAGTTAGGTTAGAGATGCAACCCTAATATAATCCCTTATATATATATATATTAATTATGAAATTTACCTATATATTCATATATGTTAAAAACCAAAAATCCTTTCTCCTTTGACCCGCATATGTGATTTTAACATCTTCCCTAGAGCTAAAATTTGTGTCCAAATTCATCTGTCTAAACTGATAAATTAAATCGAGTCCTATCAATTAATTAATTTATTTTATTTACTAATTATCTAATAACTATAAAATAAAAAAATAATTCATTTGAACGTTAATTGGTCTTCATTAATATAGTGATGACACTCATCTCATATATATACCCTGGTCCAAAACACGTTTTTGGTCCAACTGTCGTTGTTTCTCATTCCTGTACTTATTAGCTACTCTTGAGATCGAATGGACCTACACAGGCATAACTAGAGATTCAAATATCCGACTAATTTATCTCCATAAATTCCCGACTTATGTAATCCCGTCATTGTACGACTCCACTATAAGTCCGATGTCGAATGTGCTCTCGATTCATGCACGCTACACTTTCTGTTAGGGCAAATAAATATTTATATTTTACAGTCCACATAATATTTTATGATATTACACTTCATGAATATCAGTAACAATAATGTGAAGTAAAATTACCATTTTACCCATCTAGCATCAACTCATTTATTGACTATGACAAGAAAGACATATCCGTGAAGTGTCTCGTACAGTTCAACATGTATTAATCAATGACTCATGTCATCGAGTACATGCCCGGTTGATTTATTCACACACCCATCAATAGAGCATAATGTGACATTGTTGCTTTTACAATCTTGTCACGAATTCTATATCTGTGAATCACGCAACTCCAACATAGTTGAATCACAGTCCTGATAGTCGAGGTATTATCCAACAATTCAAACTCACACATTTGATGAATCAAAGATCACGAGTAACTAGGTCAAGTTTCGTATTCACCTCAAGATTAAAGTAATTACAAAAATACTCTTAAGGTGTAACAATTTGATTTAGAGCTAGATAAACTATTTTGCTCTAAACTAATTGGTTACTGGTCTATTCAACATGTTGCACAATATGTGTAGGTCAACCGTTAGAGTCTCCACTCTCACGCCCCGAGACCGACATTCTTTGATTCAATCTAACAGTCATAATTGGATTCGATTGTCTAGTCGATTCTAAGATTGCGAATAACATTCTGAACTATCTCAGAAGAGTTTGTCTGGAAGATCGCTCGGTCTTTACTCTTCTTTCATTGATAATAGTTCCAAGACTTAAGTAAATTACAAATACATTTTAATTAAAAAAAACTTTCATTTATTCATAAAATTCAGTACTACATAAATGTCTCAGAAATAACTTTTTACTCATAAATAGTTATTACACCATACTTTGTGAACATAATTCCAACACTAGATAGTGTGTTTATTTTTCTTTCACGAAGGTAAAGTGTCCCCACTATAGATCAAACCCTCAGTTCAAAGGTCTTTGTCAACATGTTAAAGGGCTTCAATCATCGGCATGTCGCCGTTACTTGACTTATGAAAGGTGAATATATGGGCAAGGGAAAGCCAGTGAGCCTGTGCTGCTCTCTTTTCTAATGATGTACCAATCAAAACATAGGGCCTCTCCTACGTACATGATTGGTAGAATCACTGCGTAGAGGGGGCGGTCAACTAGATGCGAAAGAGACATGAGTGCAATTCGATCTCGTGTGGTGTATTCGTTTCTACTGAGTAGGGCCTTAATGGCTAATGTACATCTACAATCTACATTATACAAAGGGCGAGAAACTTTAATTGGACATGTCTGTGCATGTATTCTTTTTACAAACTCGACAATGCCCTTATATTTTACACACGGTTGTTTCTATTAGATTAATCTTTTTGGTTAAGGCTAAAATGTAAAATACACCCCTACACTTTAACTAAAATACAAACTATACCATACTTTGTGGTATAGTTCCAAGACTTAAGTAAATTACAAACACATTTTAATTAAAAAAAAACTTTCATTTATTCATAAAATTCAGTACTACATAAATGTCTCAGAAATAACTTTTTACTCATAAATAGTTATTACACCATACTTTGTGAACATAATTCCAACACTAGATAGTGTGTTTATTTTTCTTTCACGAAGGTAAAGTGTCCCCACTATAGATCAAACCCTCAGTTCAAAGGTCTTTGTCAACATGTTAAAGGGCTTCAATCATCGGCATGTCGCCGTTACTTGACTTATGAAAGGTGAATATATGGGCAAGGGAAAGCCAGTGAGCCTGTGCTGCTCTCTTTTCTAATGATGTACCAATCAAAACATAGGGCCTCTCCTACGTACATGATTGGTAGAATCACTGCGTAGAGGGGGCGGTCAACTAGATGCGAAAGAGACATGAGTGCAATTCGATCTCGTGTGGTGTATTTCGTTTCTACTGAGTAGGGCCTTGATGGCTAATGTACATCTACAATCTACATTATACAAAGGGCACAATGTTAGTGAAACTTTAATTGGACATGTCTGTGCATGTATTCTTTTTACAAACTCGACAATGCCCTTATATTTTACACACGGTTGTTTCTATTAGATTAATCTTTTTGCTTAAGGCTAAAATGTAAAATATACTCCTACACTTTGACTAAAATACAAACTATACCCCTGTACCTTTTTTCATATATTTTATACCCTGGTACTTTGACCAAACTGTAAAATATACCCCTCCGTGACATTTTTTGTTAAATCTAATAGAAAGTTAGCCTTTATTATTTCCATCCATTTCCCTCCAAAAACTCCATTATTTCCCTTCATTTCCATTACTTCCCTCCAATTCCATAAACTAATTTTTCCCAAAAAAAAAAATAGGCACACAAAGAGCAAAACAGAAACACAAAATTCAACCCCTACAATTCAAAGTCATGTTTTGTCTTTGGGTTCATTTAAAAAACCCAAAAGAGAAACAAAAACAAAAATAACATCTTTCTTTTCTCTCTTTTTTCTTTTATTTTTAGCCAAACAGATTCTGATAAGCCACAAACACAGATCATGCAACACTATGATTTTTTTCTTCATGACATATCAATTTCATCTCCCTGCTTTCTCATCTACTAATTTCTTTTTCACTTTCTCTTTATTTTGTTGTCTGCATCACACTTTTGACGCAGTTTGTAGAAGCCACTAAACCTATTGGCTATATCAGCAATTTTAACACAACTGCAGGAAGATAATTACATCTATTCTATCGATTATAAAGCAAGCTTATAAGAAGCCTTTTAAGATCTTTTATCAAGACGTTTTAGAATTTTTTTTCTGTTTTTCATTGTCTATATATATGCAGACTCCAACCAAGCACCTTAGTTAAATCGTGAAAAAGAAGCGTCAAGATTACATGATGTTACTTGCAGAGTAAACTAAAATAATCAACAACGATAAAAGGCATAAAACAATAATCAATTACTTGTTTCTGGAGCTCCTCGAACAAATCTTTTAGGATAGAACCTGAAGCATTTGAAGCAACTCTAGATATGCAGGTAAATCCTTAACCTTGGGAGTGGGGAAATGACAAAGAGAGTGATTGAACGGACTTATCGAATTGAAACAATTGATAGCAAACCAACACAGAGAACGCACTATCAGCTGTTAAGATCATTTTTTCCTATGGAGACCGCCAATGAAGTTTTGGTTTTATTATCAGGTTGAGTTTTCCATTTTGAGCTTTGAATATGATTTCAGTAGCTCTGGCTTTGAGAGCTTGTGTCAATGGCGAGTCTCTGAACTTCCATTAAGTGTCTGTGAACGGAAGTTAACGAGCGTTTGACATGTGCTGCGGCACATCCTTTTAAAGTTAGTTTTAATGAAAATTATAGTAGGTATATTTTATAGTTTAATTAAAGTATATGAGTATACACATGTAAAAAAAAAGAATATGTTTATATTTTAATCAAAGTGCAGTGTATTTTACATTTTAACAATTACTTAATAAATATACTAGTTAAAAAACAATAAAATAGCTCGGTTGAGAATGAAAAGGAGGCAATTGAAATATTATTTTATTCCAACCTTGGTTTTATGAATGTGTGCAACTGCTTTTCACATTGACTTGAAATTCAAGTTCTACATCATAAAACCACATAATAATTTGCTCCCTTTGCGTTTTGATCCAACACTATCCAACTAAAAACTTGTATGTGATTTTTTTCAGTGCCACACACTCGAGTTTTTCGTTGACTATTTGAAGAATAGTGAGGAAGATTAGAAGGCTTCATTTTTTACACATTTAAATATTTTTTTTGATAAGTTTGATTGATTCGTTTGATTAAGTTCTCATATTCATGTTCTAATGTAACTTTGATAAAAATATATTTTTTCTTTAACCATTTTTAACGCGTTAAATGCATTTTTTCTTTTTCCATTTTTCATGACCACGAGAATGATTGTTTCTGGAATATGTTTAAAAAATATCTTATAGTAATTTGCACAATTAAAATTACAAACATAAACTAACGTAATAAAATAATGTACTTGTTGATGTCATGGTTTATAATAGATAGAACTGAATTATGGTATGCTAAATTCTCTTTCTCACAGGTTAAGGATAAATATTATGAATTTTTTCTTTATGACCTTCAAATATTTTTCTTTTGTGGAACTTGTCAAACAAAGTTGAAGAAGTATTGGAGATCACGTATTTATAAAATATTAGTAATATGAGTTTTATTATATGTCAATGTGCGATCAACATTTACAATAACAAAAATTCACCCGTAAGAAGTTTTTTTAAGGACTTGTAAAAGTTTTTGAAATTAAATCTATTAGACAATATATATGATATTTAACCTCTATTAGTTCAATATAACTTTGCATTATTGTTTACACTATTAACAAATTTCATATCTCTTATATAAATTTACATTTTGCATTCTGCAACTCTATTATTTTTTAATGCGACTTATTAGCTGTGTAATAAAAATGATTGGGTGATTAATGATTCATACATGAGAAAATTAATGGTCGCAAAGTTTTCCATTAATTATAATAGTTTCAACATCCTAAAGGCGATTTTGACTTAACATTGAATTTTTACTCTATGATGAAATGCTACCTCTATAGTCTATATTTAACAAAACTATTTTTTTAATAATTAGATCTAATGGAATTTATTATTTTCCCTTAAATCTCACACTCATATATATATATATATATATATATGTTGCATACTCTTACTCATACATTAATTATATGTAAGATTTCATTCATTATTTTCATATATTCATTGTGTTAAAGTTTACACTAAAATTCATCTCAAATACTTGATAAGAATATTTTTATAAAATAACTAACAAGTACAAAAGCATGTTTGTTAGGTCTAGCATAATTAAAGAGTAAAAAATAAGATTAATTATAATAGACACGTTATATTCTGTGACTATATCATTTTATTTTATCTGATGACCTTTAAAATTTTATAAAAACTCTTTCACTTATCGCTTTGTTCCACCACTATCTTATACTGTGATTTCTGTTCAAAAAACAGGCAAAATCACGGTAGATGACTTTTACTGGAGTAAAAATTTAATACTCATTGCCACCGTCAAATGTAAAAAATCCACGGCTTCCTCATCATGGAGCTCACCATTTCTTCTCTTCCTTTATTCATTTTCTCTTTTAAGCAACAGAGACCCATTTCATACTCTTATACCCACAGCTCATATTTTCTCTCTCTGAAACTCGTCTTCTTCTATTTGCTCTCTGTTTCTTCAATAGATCACATTTCACCTTTATCTAGTAGCTTTAGCTATGTCCATTGTTTCTTCTTCTTCCATTTACTCTATATTCTCAGAGATTTACCTTTTCACCGATGACATACCCAAATTCCATCTCACAAAAGATGTCATGAAAAAGAAAATACCATCTGAAAACATACCCATTTTGAAAGTCATCAAATTTTCAGAGCTCAAATCAGATTATTGTTCGTTCGAGGCGAAACGAAAGCTGTGCGATTTATATGACTTGTTTTTTGCTGATATGAGATTTGCTCCACTATTACTGAAGGATTGGGGAATCATTTGATTAAGAAAAAGAAAATACTGGTACAACTGGATTTATTTAAGCATAACATCTGGAAGGAGAAAATCTGGTTCCCTACAAGGTAGAGCCTTTTTGTTCATAGATTTAATTATCCAGTGAAGTCTTGATGAGAATTGGGAGATGTATATCAAAGGCGGTCATGGGATGAGGCCTATTAAGCTTGCATGAAGGTTTTTACAAATAGGTTTTTTATTTGAAGCTTCAGTTTTGCGGGAAATGTGGGGTTGAAGTTGGATGGAGAGGGATCTGGGAAGAAAAATATATGTAACGGGAAAAGTGTTAAATAAGAATGTTGAGAAAGTTAAGTTATTAGAAAAATTTAAGTGATAAAGTTAGATAATAAGATATTAAGATTTATGTTTGGTAACATATGGTTAAGTGAACAAGATTATTGAAAAATATGATTTCATTATTTGGTACTAGGATACCCGTGTAAAATTACATGAGAAAGTTTGATAAAGTTATATAAATTATAGTAAAACAATAAAATTATTTATTATTTATATTTTTTTATCAACTCTTAATTTGTTGACAATGATTATTTATAGATTCTAATATACATTATTCTACGCACTAATTAATTAAATATTTTATTAATCAATCAATAAAATTAAATCCACTATTTTTCTCCTACCATGTCAAAAACTAAAATATTTTTTTATTTACACCGTACAAATAAATCCAATGACGAATTGTTCAAAATTACGTAGTAAAATTGTATACAAATTCTCTATTAACAACTACTAAAAAATCTTAATAATTGCCGTGTTTGATTAATTTTTTTCTGATATCTCAAATTAATTATCATACAATTTTCTCCTTGTATATATAAAATAAACCTGATATAAATAACTGTAATTTATATTAACACATAAAAATATTTAATAATACACAACACTTTTCCCGTTATATGTATTTTTCTTTATTAGGAACGGGTAAAATATTTTAGTTCTGCCATAGAAACAAGATAAAACAATGATGTATTTTTTTAATATTTTGGTTAAATACAATCTAAAACTGATATATAAATGATTGAGGGACCTCCCTACCGTCGAGGTTTTGTCTCATGGGTCCGGTCCTCCACACAAAAAATGAGACGTGATAAACAATCTTTATATTCCCCTTTATAAATTTAGTATTTTTTTTAAATATTGATAGTTTATGAATAATATTTATTTTAGGGAAGAAACTATTTTTAATTTCAAAAAAATATTTGATATTATTAACATGTATTCTAATAATTTAGATTTTCTATTTTGTATATATAAAAAGTTTATTTATCCATAATTTAAACTTTAATATTGTATTTCATTCATTCTAATTAACGTCCATATCTTAATCTCACAAGATGAGTTGGCAGACGAGTCAGAAGGGATGAAAAAAATCTCAAAATTTAGTATCAGGACAGTTTCAGTTTCGCCAAGATCGAGATATTTTACGATACTTTTGTAAGGCTTTGGTCTTAAAGAAAATAAAATATCAAAATCAAGTATGAATAATTGAACAAATAACGATATTTTTATTGGAATTTGAGAAAGTAAAAGTTATTTTAAAAAATGTGTAGATGTGTTGTAAGATGAAAAAGTTATATAGTAAAGTGAATTTTTATGAGAAAGTGGTAGAAAAAATAATGTGAGATTATTATCTTACAAGGCTAAATAATTTTGTCATGACAAATGAAAATACTCGTAACAAACATGAGAAATTGCTGAAAAATAAGTTTTCCACGCGGAAAGCGGTGTAATACCCCGATCCTTCATAAATGGGGATTTTCATAAAACTAATTTAAAAGATCAATTTGATTTTTAAAAGGGATTATTTGTAATTTTTGTAAAACTAATTTAACTAGATGATATTATTTTTAAATTTGATTTCTTTAAATTTTAAAAAGGGTTATATTTGTATTTTCAAACTCTAACTCTTTTTTATAAGATGTATACTTTAATATTACCTAACCCTATTTTTTTATCTTTGATTCGGCAATCCTACCCCTATTGAATCTCACTCACCATATATGTCTTCACACCATAAGCCAACCCTAACATAATATTATATATATATATATATATTCTACTCATTCTCTCTCTTTTGGCAGCCCCAGTGAAAACCCCCTTTTTGTTTCCCTCTCCTTCTTAATTCTCTCTCAACTCCTCCATCGTCACCACCTAGCTTGCATCTTTGGTAAGCTCCTTGTTCTCCTTTCTTTTATTTCCCTTCTTTACAGCCATTCTCATTTTCCTTCTTTTGTGTGTCTCTCTTTTTCAACCTCCCTCTTTGCTTTCTCCCCGCTCTCTCTTTGGTCACGCGTAACCCAGTAAATAAACCCTCTGTTATTTCTTCCACTTTGCTTCTCTTTACAATTTTCAAGCCTCCAACGCCTTCCTCCCTCGAAATAAAAGCTCTATCTTTCTTTTCTGTTCTCTCCTTAGTGGCCTCTCTCTACTTTATGTTTTTTCCTTACCTCATCTCGTTCTCTCTCTATAATTCATGCCCTTTATTTCTTTGTTCGCTCTCTCTCTGATTCGTCTCTCTCTCTCTCTTTAATTCTCGCTGATTTTTGTCTCTCTTATTCACTCCCAGTTTCTTTTCCTTCTTGCCTTGCTCGTTACCTTTGTTTCTCTTCTCTTTACTTCTTTTTTTTATTCTCTGCTTCTCCCTTTTTTACTTCGTCTTCCTCTCCCTATTTCTTCCCCTCTCTATTTTTCTCTTCTCTTTTCCTCTGTTTCTCTGTAACCCTTTGTTGTTCTCCCACCCTCCCTCTGTTTCTCTCTCTCAGTTATCCCTTGTTCTTTCTTCTTTCCCCTCTGTTTTTATGGCTGCAACTGGGTCTTGCAACCCAGCTGGTTGCTCACCCGACCCAAATCAATCTGACCCAAAACGGTCCAGTTAAATCGAATTGGGCCAATCAGACCAATCCAAACTGATTCATTTGCCCGAGCTAGTTCAGCCCAACCAAACTGACTGTTTTGGACCAACCGACCAAGTTGAACCGGTACCGCTTTGATCAGTTTACACCCAGTCAATAATTGCTAATTTTTTTATTCTTATCAGTAGAGGTAAGTGGGCTTACATGATGGTGTGACTCCCATTGTTATAATTGTATATCATGTATTTATATTTATTATTTGTTCAGCTATTTTTTTATGATGTTTATATTCGTGAATACTTTGGTGTTTAATTACTGTTAAGTTATTAAAGTGATTATCATGAGATAAATGTTTGAGTATGATTGATTTTATGTTAGTATGTTATTATGTTTGATTCTGTTACATGTATCAGCATGCATTATATGTTTACTTGTGAACCATATGATCAATTATTATCATACGTTGGATTCTGCAAGTTATGAAGTTAATTCAATCAAGTGGTAATTAAGCAAGATATGAACTTAAGCACGACCCTTAGTTAACAATAATTTAGGACTGTTCAAGTTTTGTTCTGTTATACGAATGGGGTGTCATTTGTTCATACTTTCGTCACGCATTGGGTATCATCTGTTCATGTTTTGGTCTTACATTGGGTGTCGTCTGTAAATATTATCCGTCACTCATGAGGTGCCATCTGTTCACATTTTTCGTCACCCATGAGCGTCATATGTTCTGTCGCCCAATGTGTGCATCTGTTTCATCACCCGATGTGTGCCATTTGTTTCGTCACCCAATTCGTCATAATGTGTTTCAGTTAACGTGTGATCAGTTCTGATTAGGTTGTTAACTAGGGGATATGCCAAGACAAGATATGAATAAGTTTGTTATATGATTTTGTTTGAGGCACGTGTTAATAACGTGCTATGTTAAGTCATGTCATGATCAAATACGTTACTTTATTTCATTTATGATATATGTCAAGTTCAGTTATGTTGTGTCATGATTGCATTTATGACAGGTTGATGCATGTTATTATGTGAGTTTGCTTATTGGTATTTTAAAATACTCATCCCCCACAGTTGTTTATGATGCAGACGGTGATAGTGAGCAGCATGAATGAGATACTGTCATAACCAGTTGAATTAGAAGAGTTTATATTTTCAGTTTATGAATTGATTTAAAACTTGAGAAAACGCTTTCTGTTTAACTCTGTAGTTTATTTTATGTTATGTTTTTCTACGAATTATGACTAGTGAAAGCTTCATGAATTATGGATTTCAAGTTTTTGACTTTATTTCAGTTTTTCGAGATTTTATTAATTATACATTTAAGACATTTTATCGCTTCCTCTATTTAATGATTAAGATTCTGATCATGGATAAGTTAATGCTTCCGTTATTTAAGGTCAAAGTTTTTTATCATGGGTAGATTAAGAATTTTAATTTGGAAATTTTCTCAAATAGAGTTTGTTTGGAATTGATAATTTCAACATTATGAAGTTACACGTATGTTAAATCCTTGGGGATTTGAGCGTTACAGCCGGGAACAAACGGCCCCTTAAAGTGTCCCACCATTTGTATACCCTTTCTTTCACGAGCTTCCCAAATTCAATGTGAAATGATCGAACATAAAGGCAAAATGGCAAGAATGAAGAAGACAAAAAACAACAAAACAATGAAGCTTAATATGAAAGATACCATTGATTGTTGACACATGGCGATGGATATTAAATTACTCTATTGTCCATTAAAAAGGTCACGTGCATTGAGTTCAATTAATTTTTTGAACGGAAGTTATAGTAGGGGGTATTGTTGAAATAAAATAAAAAATAAGAGAGTTTTATGAAAGATTTTAAAGATCAAGGGGTAAAATAATATAGTTGCACAAAGGTTGGTAATCTACTAAAATTAACAAAAAAATTTATTGGATTCAGCCGAGTGCCTAACTAAAATGACTTATTTAGCATTTTCCAAACCCCCCCCCCCCCCCNNCCCCCCCCCCCCCCAAATTGGGAGGGTAGTAAGGTCAAACAAACCCAGAACAAACGTTTTCCCTTCCTCTTATTTCCACTTTCCAGTTCTACTCCCAGACTCTGATGAAAGATACGTTTGGCGACGTAAAAAACCAGGTACTTACCCACATATCCACTTCTCCTCTCCCTCTTATTTCTAAACCCTAACCCCATTCCTTTTTCCTTCCTCAGCTTTCACCTTAAATGCATTGCATTTTATACGGTAATTCTGAAGATTTTTTATTTGTCAGTTCGTTGTTTTTCCCATGAACTTGCAATGATCAGTGTTCAGGTCATCAAAACTAGCTGTTGTCTAATGGATAGTTTCAAATTGCTGTTTATACGCAGAAGGTTAATCTTGATCCACATTTCCTGTTATGTTGGATTCGTGAGTATGCGTGGTTATTGAGCTTTTCATTATCCATTTATATCAATTGTTTACGTCTCAACGTTTTTTGTTTACTCTTTTGGTAATACCATTTAGCTATTTGGCTGTATAATTTAGCGTTCGGAATAATTATGTTGGGTTTGAAGCTGATTCTGGATGCTCACTTATATTGTAGAATACCATGTGGTAATGGGGCATGTTCAAATTTATTACAACGTGTATAAGAGACGAGACATACAATGTATTGATTGAAGGGCAAGGAAATTTTACTGATGGCAGAATGTGTGGCTTTGCCGTCATATATCAACCTGCATATGCAGAGAAGTTCTCTCAGAGTGAGAGGCTTTACTTCACAGAATTCATGTTTGAAGATAGGTCAAAGGTCCACACTTACTGCAACTTGCTTGTCAATTTTTTTCTTTGTACTATCCTGTTTGTCTCTCTCTTTCACCGCGCCGTTCTTTTCCTTTGCTTTTTCTAAAAACAAATTATAGCAAATATTCAATTTGTAGATGCTCTGTTTTCCAAAAATATGTTGTCTAAGAATCATCTATTTTGAGGCCACCCGTTCGAACCCAGCTGGGTCCTTTGAGTTGTTTTTATTTACCGATCAAAGAAAAAACTTTATCTCGGAACAGCTCTGACTACTTAGGCATGTATTTCTTGGTGTTTATAGTCCATAAACTCTTGATTCTCGAGAAGCATGATGATGATTAAAAAATAATAAGAACCTTACAACTTTTTTGTTTTCTTTTATTATCTAAACGAGACTTGAGTAGCCTCAACTAAGACGATCTATTTTTAGTTGGCTTTCTTGAGTAGATTTCTCTTTGTAGCTCCAGCCTCCATTCCACTTAAAAAAAAGAAAGGAAAGTGAAGAAAAGAAAATTTTATCACTTGAACCTTTCTGTTTATAGTAGGTGGATCATCTGCTGTCTATTTGGTTCTTCATAATTGAAAAGTGTGTTCTCATCCTCCCAACTAATTTTTGTATTCCAGAAAGTTCTCCTTTGAAAGCCGTAAATTCATCAGGATCTCAACATGGAAAAGAAATGGGCTTAGTGGTTCTGGTTTCTCCAATTTGAATGTAGATGCTTGTCTCAATGAGACTTTGATGAGGTTTACTTGCTTGGTATCTTTGGTGAACGCTGGTGGTGTTACCTCTGATTGGATACCTATTGTTGATCAAGTGCTTCTGACTGCTAGTATTTTTCTCACGTATATGGCTGGGGTAGTACCCCTTCAGAAGTCTCATCGAGCTAAAAAGAACATCACTGATGACATAGCAGCCTCTGAAAGCCCAACCTCCTCTGGTAGGTAAGAGTAAACGTGTCAAAGATTGTAGGCTTCAAGTGTATTTACTAAGTTGTACATTTTTTCTCCTTTGATAGTAGGTATTGTATCGTGTATGTATGATTTATGTAGTTTTATTCCTATTTGTTACGTTGGTACTCTTGTATTTAATTGCAGTGCTGATGACCAAGTGACTTCAAAGCATGCCTTGGACGCAGTGAAAGAAAAAATTTTAGATTCTCTAGATGCTTTTGATCATCGGAGTACATTGGGAAATAAGGTCTTTGAAATTGAAGAACAACGTTCAAAGCAACCTTTAAGTTTGACGGCCATTGATGAGGGTCCAAGGTTAAGGTTGCTTTTGGCTTCTTTTCAACAAATTGAGGAAGAGGCAGGCATCTCAGTTTACTGTCATCTCTTGCATGTATAGTGGCACATATGAACACACACTTGCACATATGTTATGTCGAGAGTTGGCCTTTTCCATTTGTGTATGTTCACTCATACTGTTGTTGAAATCCTATGAGAACAACTTTATTTTATAGTCAATTTTCTGTGGAGTCAAGTTGTTGATACATTTTTCCCCAGTAGAGTAAAGTTTATTCACAAAATCCCCGCGAAAAGGGGTTATTTAAGTTGGTCCTGTTTGTTTGGCCATGTAACTATGCTGTATGAAGAATGATTCCCTTTCATTCTTCTCTGTCCAAATACGTTTAAAAGGCAGATTGAAAAATCACCCTGTATGTTTGGCCATCTAACAGAAGAGACCTTTCTGGATTGATTTGTTTTTCCTTCAAGAATGTTCCTTCCCTACTCTTTCTGTGTACTGTTACATTGATTTCAGACCTTGTGTCAGTATTGATGTAAAGTAAAATTTTCGAAGTCCTTGAATATTGGTGTCATTATTTTGATACTTCCCTTCTAAAGCTTCAATGTCTATTGTTTCAGGTGAATAATATTTCCAATAGGGTAACTGTTGATGGGAATGATCTTTTAAAAGTTTTTACTGGATTGATTCGGAAATCCTCTCAGCCTGTATGCATGGCCTGGCTGAAAAAGGAGCTTGGGCTTGTGAACTGTGATCCGGACAAGGTAGCTTGAAACACTTGGTGTACTTCTCAGTCTTTGTTTGTTTATTACTAGAAACTTTAGAAAAAATCTTTCTTTCTCTTCTATCCTGAGCAGGCAATTGTTTCTCTGATATTTGAGAAATTAAGAGAAGATGAGAATGTTTCAGAGACTATCAGAAAGTCGGGCAAGGAAGCACTTTATGCAGAATTATTGCATTTTATTAGTTTTGGTTCTCCCAGGTATTAACTGATTCTGTTTCTTCTAACCGTGTTAACTAATCATTGGAGTTCTATCATCTTTGCACCATCAAATCCTCTACTTGGAAATCAATAATACAAAGAAATTTACTTTGTAAAGTATTCTTATATAGTGTCCTTTGTAAGAAGGAAGCTGAAACCAACCCACATTTATTTCTGCATTGCTCGTTCTCTTGGGCTCTTTGGGGGAAAGTGGTGGACAGCCTCTCCATCAATTGGGTCATGCCTGTTTCCATCAAGAAAGCTGTGTTGGGCTGGTCTTATATATATGGGAGTTCTATAGAGAAGTCTTTTTGGGCGTTGGTTATCCACGCTCTCTTTTGGGCAATCTGGTTCGAGAGGAATCAGAGGTTGTTTGAGGGGATAGAAAATTCTTTTTGTAAAGTATTCTTATACTTTAGAGGCATTCTTTTAGAATGGGTGAACATCCTTTTCCCCATGTTGGTTTTTGAGAAAAGTTGGGTGAATAGCCTCCTTTTTTTGTGTTTATAATCTTTTCTTAGGTTGTATCTGCCCTATCTCAGGGTTTTTTTCTATTATAAATATATATTTCTTACTTACCAAAAAAAAGAAATTTACTTTGTTTTTTCCCGTGCCTTCTGATTTGTTACCTTCATGGGAACAGCTTCCAAGGTGCAGTGCAGTCTATTGGCATTGCTCTCAGGCTACAGCATTTACCACAATGATGTATCAGTATTATTTTGGCTAGTTTAACAGTGTAGGAAGTGATAGCTGAAAGGCAACTCTTCCTAGATCTAGAACAGCAAAAATGGCTTTCCTCTGTTCTATTCTATAACAAAATTATTCGTATTAAATACAGAACCAATAATTAATGATGAAATAAACAATTCTAAAGAATAAGGATCAGTCTTTTTCCCTTCTCTTTCCAAGGTCATACATTTTAATGAGCAAAAGATAGTCCTGTTAATAGAAAAGCACATGTATTTCTCCAGTCACTTTCCAATCTGTATTTTCTATAATGTGGTAGTTTGGCCATTCTCGTTGCACTCTTTAAGGCTTAGATGAATTGTTCCTACTCTATTTTATGGTCATTTAATGTTTCACATTTTTCATCTTCTTTTTAATTTTCGAATTGTGTCTTCATTCATGTTTTAGCAGGAAGGGTTGTTATTACGAAGATAGCCTGTTTATAAGACATGGAACTTCAATATTGGAAGATTTGGTAATAACCTTGGCAGATGGGATCGCAAGCATGTTTTTGGAGCTTATTTCTGTCGATGGCAGTTTCTCAAATGAGATAAACAGCCTGGGCTTAGCATTGTGTAACCTATCGACTCGAGCACTTCAAAAATTGCGTAATGAGGTGAACTTTTTTCTGTTCAGGGCCATATGATTTATAATTGTTGAACCTTAGCAGCTGTTTTTTAGACTAGGCTCTTTTGGTTCAACATTACTGCTGTGCTGCCCATTTTGCTTTCCTCTTCTTCAACATATGGAGAGTTTGGGTCTCCTTTCTGTCGGCTAGTAGTTTTTTTTTTGTTTGCTGAGTTTATTTTCTTTCATCTTACTATTAGGGGCATATGCTGCTTGTGAACAATAGTTATCAGGGTACTAGGCTTTCGTGAACAGCTTATGAAAGGTGGATGTAGACTACTTTTACAGATATGGACCATAGTCCTTTTATTGTTTCCATAGAGTCATTAATCATGTATTTTGATCTATTTAGACACTGGGGAGGATGATACGGGCTTTAGACACATTTCAGATACTCTATGCTAGTGTTTTACTCTCCCTTTGAAGTGGTATTTTTGTGCACTTTCTCTTGTGCTGTTATTGTCTATCATTACTACCTCTGCCTTCTCCTTGTATCCATATCAATCCTAACTCAATCTAGTTGTTACTAAACATTACTTATGAAAGAGTTCTATAGAGGAAGTAAATTCTTTTCATTCGACCTTTGTTGCTACCTCAAGCATGCATCCGAAGTATATTGCGTATATCTGTTTTCTTTACCATTATGTCGCGACAGATCTGTACAATTACTAAGTATGGTTAAATGGTACATTCTGTGTCCCTTAATCTGTATAATAGAGCGTTAAATGGTCAAAGGAGACAATTTACAAGTCCTTGGACAGTAGAGGAGCCATATTATCTCTGACATCTAATCATGAGTCTGGCACAAAGCCAATATCTATTCTTTTGGATAACATGCTAGCAAAACTTCACTCCTTAAACAACTAATTAGCTATTTTTGCTTGATCGTGTCTTCTAATTCGTAGTGTGAGTCTTTCCATCTGATTTTTCATTAGAGATTCAAACTAGACTATATAGTCAGTGAAAAGTTGATAGAATGCTCCTGTGAAAACTTGGTAGAACCTTTTTGATGGGAAACAGAACTTGGTGTTAAACAAAATGAAAGATGTACACAGGGAAGGGGATAAGGAATTTCCCAACCACCAAAAACAAAAAACCTATGAATTTTTTACAAATAGCTTTCCAGCTCGTAAAAACCAAGTAAAGAGGAACTGTGAATTTTTGGTAGGATAATCAAAATGAAATGCATTTCAAATTTCTGTATAAATAGTAAATACTTTCTAGGTGTGCACGCCCGCGGGTGCGCACTTGTGTTGTCTTCTCTCGAGTCCTGGCTGACTTGGACAAGATTTATTTCCTTTTCTTTCCCTTCTTTTCGGGAGGAAAGGTGGGNAGGAAGGAGGCATGAAGTTAATTGAATCATTGCATCCTGTGTTTTGAAATTTTTATTTTATGTTATCTCTGATGATATATAGATTGGAAGTCCTTCCATAATTCTAGACTGTCCAATCAATTCTTCTTTTCCTTGATAAGTCCAGTCTAAAACTCTTGAGTTTTGCCGAAGTATTCCAGGAAAGAGTTGTGTTCTAAACATTGTGTTTTGTAGATGGCTATGAACCAGTGGCTGTATCAAAATGTGGAGGCAGTTGTATCCATGTATGAAGATCGATTTGATCTATTCATTCTTGAGCCCCAACTCATTGAGGTACCAGACAAGAGACAGATTGAAAACTATAATTGGTGGAAGAGGCTTACTCTAAGAAGACCTGAATCCATGGTACCTCAGATACATTACACTGTGATAAGTCATTTGTGCATGCCTGTGAAGCGGATCAAGGAATTAAGGGCCCTAGCTGGTTGGTAAGTTCTTTTTGATATTTTGATGCAAGCGTCATAAAAATGACTCACTTTGATGTGGATGAGGACGCTAGACTCTTTTCGGGCTAAGCTTTGTAATTCCTTGTTCTGTGAGAATTTATTGTACTTCTATTTGTTGCTTTCCAACCCTTATCAAGTGAAATGGTTATGATGGTAATAATATATCAGATATGTAATTAATAGGGGAAACTAAATTAAAAGTTGCAAAAGAGAACACCATTTTGTAATCCGGAAGTCCACACACACACAGTGGCCTTAGAGTATTGTGCCTTCATGGTTGATTAATGTACTGATTCATTGGTGGTAATCAATGCTTTGCAGGAGATACTACTTCAGCCTTTTAATTGAATTATCCGACATTACTATGCCACTGGTTAGAGCGGTAATCGACAAAATCAGCAGTGCCATCTCGTTCTTTTTAGTCTGCTTGATTGGAAGGTCCTTGGGCCTCATCTATACAGGAATCAGGCAGTCCCTGCGGTGGAAGTGAATTACCGTGAAGAGCAATTTCAGATTCATTTTTGGTATAAATTTCTTTTGCTGTTGTTGATTTGTGAAAGTCAGTTGGGAGAACGAATAATTTTTGGAGCTACTAATTGATGAGGGTTCCCTTTGTAGTTAAGCTTGAATTTCCCAATTTTAATGAAACCAGTCTCTTTTGAGATGAGATTCTTCTGAGAATATATATAGTTAGATATAATAAGGTATGCCTTGATGCTTTCAAACTTTACCTTTTTGTTTTTTGACAGAATTAAGATACTTAAAGGTTAGTTTAACACAAGTTCTGTTTCTTTTCTTTTCAAGATTTAAACATTGTTTTCAATTGTCTTATTAATGTATTAAACTTTTCATATCAAATACCGTTGGTTAAGGTACTATTGTTATTGTTCTATAGATATGTAGTTGTGAAGTTGGTGCAATGGTTTCATGAAGTTACATTTGAGGAACTTAGCTCTCAGTTTCTTCTAACCAGAATCCTAAGCTCCAAAGTTGCAGCTTATAACTTGAATTTTTTTTTGCTTGTTTCCAGCGAGTATTCAGCATTTTTTTATCTAAAGAAGTCGTCAGTTTAAATAAACTGGAACTACATAACCAGTTGATTGCAAATTGCAGCTTATTTGCTTATAATTTCTTTATTTGAGTAACGTGGTATCCAAACTTGTGTCCAACTAATTTCACTGGCCCGGAAGTTAACCACGGGTAAAACCTCCGGTCTTTATAAGCTTATCAACCTTTCTTATCAGCTTATAATTTCTTGATCTATATTTTTAACCTTTTTTTACAACAATATAATATCTTAAGTTACAAGCCTATATATGTACTCGATGGTGGAAAGGTTAGTGTGGGGGACTGTGTCAATATGTGCTAAATACTTTTGAAAAGGTTAAAAAAAGAGAAAAGCTAATTTATAATTCAGAAGATAATCTTTGTTCCCTACCATCTTTACATGATAATCTCTTTTGTCAAGAGGCTTCTTAATATTACATTAATCAATTCATGGCGTCCACACCTTTGTACGAATGAAATATCCCACTTTGAGAAATCACCTTTTCTCTGCCCTGATTGAAAGCAGAAAAGTAATCAAATAAACTTGTGTTAATCAAGTTATGATCATTTCCAAAAGAGTGTTGTTTCATTTAACTCGCATTACTTGTAGGGAAAATAGATAGGCTTTTGGTGTGGAGTTGCAAAAATGGCTGAAAATTTTTTTATTTACAAAAATGGTCAAATATGACTGTGGTAAACAATTTATTTACCGAAATATACAGTGATAAATAAAATATTTACAATGCTCGGTCTTTTTTGAAAAAAAAAATTTCTAGACATTTTTATAATTTGAGCTAAGAAAGAGATCATTTTTGCAGTACTTCCCTTATATGTGTTATTTTTCGTGTTGCCCTAAATTTTTCATTATAGGTTTTTATTTAAAATCCTTTTTTATAACCATGGAATTGTATCATTTAATGAATAGTTCATTATACTTTTTAATCATATATACTTGGTAAATCGAATTTTCGTCTAAATCTTAGATGGACGGTCTAGAATTATTTAACTGATATGATAAGTTTTATTTTATTTTTTATTAGCATCGAAGTCTCTGAAGCGTAGTTCTCCAGATTAATCTTGGAAATGCACAGACACTGGGAGTTAACCACAAGTGTACCGTGGATAAATTAAAGAATAAATCCCTAGAATGATGATCACAAGATGTCATGATTTTTAGTTGAACTCACGACTTGGGGAGAGCAAACTCCCAAACCCACGAGACCATTTGCGCTACAACTCGTGATTGATGTGTGAAATTTTCTATTAGGATAATAATTGTGTAATATCTAAATTAGAAAAGAAAACTGAGAAAAATTACATAAAATAGGAACCAGAAAAGGTATGCTATCAAGGTTAGATTTCTTTTCATTGCAACCCATAGGCAGTGAGACTACTATTTTCCATTGAGAAGCTCACTTTGACAAGATTGGCAGTGAGAAGTAATGGAGAAAAGATAAACAGAAAAGGAAGAAAAAAAGGTTGCATGATTTAGAAAGGTTGATGAAACGTCACCATCCCTAACCATACAAGAAAAAAGCTATATTTATGAAGCTTCAAAATTCAATGTCAATAAAAAGGATTTCCACATTCACCATACATTATGGCAATACTTTTACACTTATGATAGTACAATTATCTCTGTTTTATATAATTTTGTGCCTAAGTGGACCTTTTGGCCTCCGTCTAATCTTTAATTACATTTTCTGTCTGATCAAAAGGTTGCTTAGATTAAGACCCATCAGGAAGATGTAACTGTGTACTGAATTGAATCTGATAATAAATCTTTGATATGTATTTCAATGCAAATAAAGGAAAAAGAAAGATCAGAAAAAGATGAATGGAAAATAAGGAAAAGATCTTGCTTTTCATGGATTCTTCCTTGGACATTTGTGGATTCATTTGTCATACACTACCCAGTTTCTTAATTTCTTTTATTTAGAACTTTTCACTGGTATTCATGGAAAACATGTGTTTATATATATATATTGTGTTTTTTGTTCATCATATGAAATGAAGAATTTGTGAGGATCGAATCTCGAATCATATGAAAACAAACGCTCTTACTATATGATCAATTGTGCTAATAATTACTCGGGTCGGGAAAACATGGATAATATGAAGATAACCCTTATAACCTAATAAACTAGGGGTGATTGAGTTTGAGAGTGCATTGTTTGAAAGCACTTAAATGCATTAAAATCAGTACTTTAAATCATATTTATTTGATAAATGTTGAACGTTGAAGCATATGTTTTGAATAAAATAGTGTTATTTTTCAATGTATAATCTGTTCTACAAGCACTCCCCATGAAGTTTGAGATTCATGCCCAAATCCAAAAATTTAATTAACTTAACTCAAAGTGGGGGTTCTCAAATTTCAGGATTAATGAGGCTGTTGATCTCTCTTTAAAGGCCAAAAGTTATGAATTCATTATTGATACGATAAAAGGTACTGATGTTCCCTCAGAAGACTGAATAGGTGTTAGAGGCCTAATGAATTAGCACTTCAATTCTGAAAACATCTTTAAAATTTTTAAGGGCTTTAGTCGTTCTTCATCCCAATCTCTTCAATGAATTTGAAGTTGCAGTTAGCCTTCTACTTATAAAATCAATCAGTATAAACACA
This sequence comes from Datisca glomerata, assembly GCA_003255025.1. Taxonomy (NCBI): domain Eukaryota; kingdom Viridiplantae; phylum Streptophyta; class Magnoliopsida; order Cucurbitales; family Datiscaceae; genus Datisca; species Datisca glomerata. Next base: position 753,855 of record QANY01009783.1, read on the forward strand.
AAATATCGAAACATGAATTAATATATAATACAGGGTAACTATAATTCACTAACTACAAGAAAAATCGTCAATTGCGATGGTTATACGGCGACGGTTGATTCAACCATTTCTAATTGTACAACGGGGGAAGAAATTGCGACGATTTAGCCAACCGTCGCGATTGCTTGAGTTTTACCGATGGTTTCTATAAAACCGTCGCCGAAGGACACATATGGTGACACTTTACCTAAAATGTCGTGATTACTTCTATTATTTACCTTAATTATACGACGGTTCAGAGAAAGCATCGCAATTCATTGAGAAATGGTGACGGTTTTGGAGAACATGACGAACCGTCGTGATTGATTGCATTTTTTATTTTCATGTTGTGACGGTTATGCTACACCATCGCAATTAACTGAGCAATTGCGACGGTTTATATGAACCGTCGCTACAGAGGTTATTGGCGACGTGTAGGACAAGCCGTCACAAAGTGCTTTGAGGTTACTTAAACGATGTCGCTTTTTATTTTTTTAATCAATATTGTGATCTACGGCGACGGTTCATAAATCGTTGCCGTAGATTTATATTTCGCGACGGTCATCAAAACCGTCGGCAATGCAACCCCGGCGACGACGATCCCGACGATTTACAAATTGTCAGTATAGACTATAAAAACCACCGTCGTAGGCAACTTTTCTTGTATTGACTTCACTTAAATGTGAATATATGTTAACCTGTGTCAATTCAACTCGAGGATCTCAACTCATCTTATTTGGTTTGGGTAATATGTATAAACATTTCAGACCAATTTCCATTTGGTTTAATTGTTTGAAGAGAAAATGCTAAAAACCAAGTTATGAAAATCAAACCGAACCCATCCATGACATATTTGTTTTTGTTTTGACAAATACTTTTGATCTGTTTTGACAAAGATGAAGATATATAATAATGTTTAAAAAAATCATGATGAGGGTTTTATACGGGTTCTTTAATTGATTCAATCAGTTCATTTAAGAAAAAATCAGGCTTAATAATTTAGAAAATATGAAGATTATAACACATGTATAAATAAGCAACAAAATAACTACCTTATCAAGATTTCTTTTTCTTTCTAATCTTTCGACCATTCTTTAGCCATAAAAAAGAAAGAAAGAAAAAAGAAAACAACTTTAGGTATTTGAATATTATTAATTTAGGTATTCTAAAAAAGTTAATGGCTTTAATTTTTATAGAAGGAAGTTGAATCAAAAGGTAGCAGGAGCCCATTAGCACCAATACAATTTTCTCCTTTTTCTTTTTCTGAAAAGCAAAAAAAAAAAGCATCGATGCTGGAATGGCTTTAAAAGAGAAAAAAAAATCAAATTACAGCTTAATTTTCATTTTAAAAGAATAATTTAGATTACCATTTTTTTCTTCATTCTGTGATTTGGAAAACCCTAATTTTCATTTTCCTACTCATCATAATTCTCTAGGGTATCAAATTACAGCTGCAATACTAGGGTTTTAGGCATCAAACACCTTAAAATAGTATTAGATGCTACTTTTTGGGTCAAAAAGATCCGAAGCACTTAATTATTTAAAATTTCATCGATTATTTATATTATATCTCAAAACTGATAAACTAGTAATAGTGGTCAGGCAATAACTTACTGTTTTTTTATTTTTTTGGTCAAAATTATATTATAAATTTTAAAAGAATATGAAAATATGTTTCAAATTCACGGTCTCTAAGATATGAGTGTGAAAACTTAACAAATTATATCAACTCAACTTGTCTTACTATTTTTCATTTACAAAGAAAATATATAATATACATGTGTCTTCTTCAAACTTCCTATATTTAGTGAACTAAATAAATTCTAAACTTAATTATCATGTTCAGTTCATTTTATTTTGTCATTGTGGTGGAAACTGATTTGAAGAAAGCTAAATTATCACAGATGATCATCTATTCTCGTACCATCTACTCATAACCATGCGATTAGGATTCGAGCTCAACTCGCTTCTATTTTAAATTAAATTGTGAAAAAAAAGAAAAAGAAAAAGAAATGCCGACATACGAACTGATTAATTGAAATATATATGTTCTAATAGGACATTAATTGTTTTGAAATTTTAGACAAGACATGTTTCTAATCTGATGTAAATGAAACCCTACAACTGGTCTTTTAAGTTGGTTACAGCTAAACAATACTAACAGGCTAGACCATATGTTGTCTCTATATTTATAGCGAGACACACACAATTATCACTAATTTTTCAACCTAAATAGATTTTGATTTGATATCTTTAGTTTAAATACACATTATTTATTATAATATATGGGATTTTCTTTCGCAATAATATGTGAGATTTTATCCTGGAAATAGACAATCTATGTGACGCCTAAAATAAAACTTAAGATTCGTAATGAAATCTAAGATAAGGATAAAATTAATTAAATATGGGAAAAAAGGTAAAATTGGAGAACATAATCCTAAAACCTTATCAGCTCTCTCTTGGACAATTTGATTATAGAGTTTCAGATAAAATGACATTAATTATCATTAATTCTCAAAAGTCTAATTGTATGACTGTCAAATTAATTTAATCGATCAGGAAATATTTGAAGAATTTCAGAACAAAAAGAAGAGAAGAGAAGAAAGAAGAATGCAAGAGAAGAAGAACAAAAAATAGATTCTCATTAACACCAAAACCAAAGGAACAAAAGTAGATAGAGAAAAGCACTAACAACAAACAGAAAAGACAAATATACCCTCTAATAACTAAACCAAAAACCTAAACTAAACACTCACTTAACATCCCCCTCAAACTTATCCTAGGTTTTAGGATAAGTTTGTCTCTTAAAAACATAAAATGAGAGGAGGGAAGAGGTTTTGTGAATAAATCTGCAACTTGAAGTTGTGAAGGTATATGTCTAACAATAAGATCCTTCATTATAACCATTTCTTTCACAAAATAGAAATCTATTTCTACATGTTTAGTACGAGCGTGAAACACTGGGTTTAAAGCCATGGTTCTCGCTGAGGTATTATCGTAGAAGATAGTAAGAGCCTGAGAGTGGAAAACATGAAGATCCTTGAGAATCTGACACAACCAACATAGCTCAGCTACTGCATTTGCCAAGGATTTATACTCAACATCTGTTGAAGATCTTGCAACGGTTGCCTTCTTCTTAACACTCCAAGAAATTGCATTTTGGTCAAAGAAAACCATAAAACCAGACGTGGATCTTCTGTCAGAAAGGTTACCAGCCAAATCTGCATCACAATATGCCTGCAAAACAAGAGAACCAGGTCTGAAAAGAATGCCATGAATGATAGTACCAAGAACATGCCTCAAATGCACTTGACAGCAAAAAAAATGGTTTGTAATAGGTGGGTGCATAAACTGGCACACTCTATTAGCAAAAAAGCATAAGCCAGGCCTAGTGAAGATCAAGTATTGGAGAGAACTAACTAAACTCCTATATAAGGTAACATTTGGAAAGGAAGAACCAGTGTTGTTATAGAGTTGTGATTTGGTAAAACAAGGTGAAGCACAAGGTTTGGCTTCAAGCATTCCAGCTTTAATTAGTAAATCCCTAGCATATTTGTATTGATTCACAAAAATCCTATCAGAACTCCTACTGATTTCTAGGCCTAAGAAATAACATAAATCACATAAATCTGTCATCTCATAAGTATGCTGCAGATTGGTAACAATGCGATCAATATAGGTGGAATTAGTACCACTGATAATTATATCATCTACATAAAGTAAGATATATGTAATGGAGGAAGAAGTAACATGCACAAATAAAGAAGTGTCAGCATGAGAACTAGTGAAACCAATAGATGACAGATGGGTAGTAATTTTTTCAAACCAGGCTCTAGGAGCTTGCTTCAAACCATATAAGGATTTGTTGAGTTTGCAAACATAATTAGGATGATTATGGTTAATAAAACTAGGTGGTTGACTCATATAAACATCCTCGGTCAAAGAACCATGTAAGAAGGCATTCTTAACATCTAATTGTCTTAATGGCCAATCATAAGATGCTGCCAAAGAAAGGAGAATCAAAATGGTAGGCTTCTTGATAATAAGACTAAAGGTCTCATGAAAGTCAATGCCATGTTGTTGGTGATAGCCTTTGGCAACTAAGCGAGTTTTATGTCTAGACACAGTACCATCAGGGTTGTGCTTTAACTTGTACACCCATTTGCATCCAACTATATTTTTATGAGGAGGGAGAGGGACAAAAGCCCATGTGTTTTGGGATAAGAGATCATTATACTCACTGTGCATAGCTTGAACCCAAATGTGGTATTTAGAAGCTGAGGTATAAGATGTGGACTCAAAAGTAGAGGAAGAGAGAGTAGGGGGACCAGAGGTAACCAGAGCATTTTTCTTAGAAACACCATATTTGGATCTGGTTTGCATTAGGTGATGAGGTTAGAGACTGGGTTGTGTGTGAGATGTATTAGTACTAGCTATATTCAAGTCAATAGGCAAAACAACATGTTCATCATGATCAGTAAGACTATAACTAGTAAGCAAGGTAGCAGTATCATTATGAGAAAGATGCTCAATATGTAAATCAGTATGATCATGACTGTTAGGAGAAGTAGAAGCATGTATACCAGAATTTATCATAGCAGAATCAAAATTATGCAGAGTATCAACAGAAGGTAAAATAGCAGAAAAGAACTTACCAATAGGCAAAGAGTCAACAATGTTATTTAGTTTAGGAACAAAATGAAGAGTACCAGCACTATGTTGAGTACCAGAAGTTGGCATAAAAGATTGCAGTAAAGGTAACACAAAAACAAAATTCTTATTAACAGATGGAGAACTATTAGATGAATAGAGATTAGTAGATAAAGTAGAAGAATAGGCAAAAAGAAACACACCCTCATCAAACACCACATGTCTAGAGGTATAAATTTTATTGGTAGTTTTATCATAGTATAAGTAACCTTTTCTATTCTTAGCATAGCCAAGAAAAATATATTGAACAGAGCGAGAAGCAAATGTATTCTTCATGTAAGGTCTAAGACTTGGATAACAAGCATATCTAAAGACTTTTAATTGTATATAATCTGGAAGTTTGCCAAAAAGTTTGTCAAAGGGAGAAATATAATTAATGACAATACTAGGCATCCTATTAATTAAGTAGGCATATGTAACAAATGCATAATTCCATAAATAAAGAGGAACCGATGCATGATTCATAATGGTGAGGCCAGTTTCAACAATGTGTATATGTTTTCTTTCAGCAACTCCATTTTGCTGAGGTATGTATGGACATGTCTTTTGATGTAAAATGTCATGATCATTAAGATGTGTTTCAAAGGAATTACTAATAAACTCTCCTCCCCATCAATATGAAGGGTTTTAATTCTAATAGAAAAAATGTTCTCAACTAAGGGTTTAAACCATTTGAAAACAAGAAGAACATCAGGTTTGTTGGAAATGGGAAAGAACCAAGTGAATCTTGACATATCATCGATGAAAATCACATAATATCTATGACCAAGAAAAGATGTTGTGGGTGAAGGACCTCATACATCACTGTGAATAAGAGAAAGAGGAGATATAGAGACAGAATTAGAAGTGGGAAAAGAAAGTCTAGGCATTTTGTTAGTAATACAACTAGTACAACTGCATTTATCCAGATTCACAAAAGTACAAGGTATATGAGATCTACTTAAAATCTGTCTAACAGTTTGAGAAGAAGGATGACCAAACCGAGAATGCCAAATGAGATATAAAGTTCTTGAACTATGATAGGCAATAATATCTTTCAGTATAGAGGAGGGAATGGGAAAAAGACCATTGACACTGGCCTATTTATGCAATATGTGCCCTGTTGCCTTGTCCTGGATCTAGAAAAGAGAAGCATCAAAGATAAAAGGACAATTATTATCTAAACAAAACTGGTAGACAGAGACAAGATTAGTAGATAATCGAGGGACACAAAATACTTGAGATCAAGGAAAATAATTAGATGAAGTTTTAAGAATACTGAAACTTGTATGTGAAATTGGCAGTGATTGACCATTGCCAATGGAGATAGTTTCATCCCCATTGTATTCTGAAGAGTTGACATGGTTGTTCATGTCACGTGTGAAATGGGTGTTACACCCAGTGTCAGTAAGCCATACTTGTGATTCAGTGAGATGAGGAGATTGGTTTATGGTTGTCATTGTAGAAAAGTTGGAAGAGGGGAATTTCCCTGGATAGGAAAATTGAGTCTGTGATAGCAATCAATGGATGAATCCCCAAATTTTTGGCAAATCTGTCATTGCACCTTATTTTTCTGAAGGTCATTGTTGAGTTCGGGACTGAAACCTTAATTGTTTTTCATAAATTGAGGAGGTGCACCAAGAAGTGAGGGCATGGTAGTATTCTAATTTAGTGATCTTCCACCTCTTCCTTGACCAAATCGAACCATTATTGTTTCTACACCACGAAACTTTCTCCCACCCCTACCTCTATTAGCTCTAGTATTGAAGTTGGCAAGAAAATTATCATTTTGAGCCAAGTTTTCTTGTTGCTTATGTTGTTGCTCAAGAAAGTGTTCTCCTGACTTTAGAAGAACATGCAGTTCTTCTAAAGACATGGGTTCTGCCCTAGTTCTCATAGATATTCTAAGGGTATTATACTCTTGGGGAAGGCCAATAATAGTGTAAATTAGAGCATCCTCATCCTCAATTTTGACAGATATAGCATGAAGTTTGTCAATTACCTCTTTGATGCGTTGAATATAGGCATCGATGTTCTTAATAGCCCGTTTGGAGATAGATTGAAGATGAGACTTAAGTTGCAAAACATTGGATCGTGAGATAGAAGAAAAGCATCGCACGAGAGATTCCCAGATCTCCTTCGAAGTCTCGCAACATACAATATATGCGCGAGCCGTTGGTGATAGAGTTACGTTGATGAGAGTCATTAACGCTTGGTCTTAACCCACCCACTGATCATATGGTGGGTTTCTAATCTCTATGTTGTTTGGATCTATTAAGAATCTTGATGGACATTTCATAGATCCGTCTATGTAGCCAAAAATTTGATGAGCTTTAAGAGTGGCGGTAATTTGATATTTCCACAGGATAAAGTTGGAAGAATCAATCCTGATTGAGATCAGGTTACAAAAGTTGGATAGAAGGAAAATAGGTGAAGGGGTGGAATGAGAAGATTGAGTTATATGCTCGGAGATGAACATGCAGAGGTCTTGAGTGGTGGTCTGTGAACAGGTTGGGGAAGCAATTTGGTCTTATGGATTTTCTTGAACTTTGGTGACTGGGTTTTCAACAAGATCAGCCGTAGCTTATGACGTTTGTCGTGATGACTCTGATACCATGAAGAATTCCAGAACAAGAAGAAGAAAAGAAGAGAAGTAAGAAGAGTGCGAGAGAAGAAGAACAAAAAACATATTCTCATTAACACTAAAATGAAAAGAACAAAAGTATATAGGGAAAAGCACTAACAATAACAAAAGTATATAGGGAAAAGCACTAACAATAACAAAGAGAAAAGACAAATATACCCTCTAATAACTAAACCAGAAAATTAAACTAAACACTCACTTAACAATATTAATAATTTTATAATAATAAAATTATACTAAGCATGAGTGGCTTATCTTTTTATCAAATAAATTTGTCTAAAACATTGTTCATTTATATTACATATTAGATGATGACTATTTTTAACTGAGTCGTGTCAAATAAAATAATGTCGTGAAATAAGAAATAAAAGAAACTAAACTTTGTATAAAGTATCAAATTAAGTATGTTGATCTTTATGGTTATATAAGATTTTCTTATCAATAAGATTGATTAATAATAGAAGTGGGAAAAGAATTTTGAAATTTAGGAAAAGAAATTGTTTATGCTTCTAAAAGTGATTCCATTTGCTTCAAATTGGAAGTTTTGGTTTTTTATTATTTGAATATTTAGCGGCGTAAGGAAAAAGAGAAGAAAAAGAACAATCAATTTGATAGACATTTTTGAAGTCTTAAAAAAGCATTAATACCATATTCTTCGCAAACATGCACTTGTTTTTCAGGGTCACGTTTGTGCCTTTCTCTCTCTCCGAACATGAGAACTTTTCAAGATTACTTGAAAAAATATGTCTGACTCTTCATGTGTACAGAAAAAAAATAATTTCTCTAATTTGTAATGCACTCATCATATCATGTATAACACAATGTAATTATATTATTTAATATACAATCAAATTATAAAATTACTTAAGATAGTCTATTTCAGGTATTTATATTACCCTAATTTTCGGACTAAATTGTATTATAACCTATATAATTGCAATTATTCATCTAAACTAACGCTTTGGTTTCAATCAGTTGACATTTTAGGGTAGTATGTGCAAAATACAATAATATTATGGTCTACCCTCTACGTTTTTGCTGCAATCTTTAATTAATTAATTAATTAATAGACAAAATACACCAATTTGACCAATTTGTAGATGTTATCTTGTCTCTCTAGATATAGAGAATTTACTCCTCAATCATCGGTTTGGTTGATTAAGAAATATTAATTAGTTTCTTCTTTTTTTTAAATTAAGGTCCACAATTTTGACTTATAGCCCCCAAATTTCATGGAATCTTACAACAAAAGCACATGGGGTATTGGTTTCTAAGGGAGCAAAGCTTGGGGGAGTTGTTGTTAGGAGGGTTTAGCTTTGATCCATGTCTTGTGTTTTTCAACTACGTGTTTGTTTTATATCTCAACTATTTTTAGCGTGTGTTCTTATTTTTTTCATTAAATTGTCTTTTGGACTAAGCACTTGAATTTGATGGTCAACTTTTTGTATATAAAAAGAAGTGGTATCTTAATTAGTTTCGCCAGACT